>ML796433.1:262800-274549 GCA_009831015.1 Picea engelmannii
TTTTTATAGCATTGCTTTGGGTTATTGTTTAACTGCTTTGTAGTGTGAAAAGAGGCCATTTAGGGCATTCCTAGGTCTTTGACCAGCCCACCAGTCGGATCCAGTCCAGATTTGAGGGTCAAATCATCTTGGGAGCTGAACCATAAGTGGGTGGGAGGCCGACCACTCTCATAAATGCGCCGTTTAGCAGGTGCGCGACTTTTTGCAATAACAGTCGTGCATCGTGCGCCTGTGCGCGATTTCTGCGTTCCTGTTACGCGCATGCACGCGCGCCCAATGTCTGCATAGTGATCTTCATTTTTTCACTACTTTGTATAGTTTTTAAACTTTTTTGACTGCTGTGGTATCAATTCAGGTCCATGAATGACTTCATCACTGTTTTGACGATACTGAGTTCTTGTAACCATGTGCGGACGAAATTTCAGTGATAACAGATGCCCCCCTGATGGATGAGGTTAGGAGCATACGTATAGCCGAAATCCATCAATGTTTCTTCTACTGAGAATGTTGTTGTAAGATAGAGGAATAGTGGGATCATCCAGAGTGATCCGTTGGAGGTAAAAAGGAACCGGTAGGACCCGACCTTCCATGAGGTGTGTAAAATAGAAAACTCTGTACAAACGAGGCGGGCATGCCCCATGCTCGTGTCATGTAACTCTAAAAAAAAATATGACTGAAGTGTTGGTGTAAACAACTGCAGCGCCCTCGGGGGCGGTCGTGATAAAGGCAGAAGACAATTATGCAAATGAACATACTCTGAATAGTAGGCAGTGATCGCGGTAATAAGTAGCAGCGATGATGGGGGCATTGATAGCCCTGCCAAGTTCAGAGGTATTCGACAAATAAAAGAACTAACTGCAATAGTCGCAAAGTAAAACCCATCGTAACATGAGAAAGTGTTGGCGTCGAATGTTATGGGGGTCAATGACAACAGGGAGCAATGGTGTTTCACCCTGTGCCGTCCGAGATCTCTCATTGAGTGGAGAATGAGAATCAAGATACTGTCGCCCTTCTGGAAAACTGTGCTGATGTCGACAAAAAGGGGGACGCGACTCCCAGAAGCAAATGGATTTGTGAGATCTACTAGGTGAGGTGAGGAAGTGGCAGAGGTATATGGACGAAGTCAAGATGTGGGAAGACTCAAGAATGCCCTTGGTTGGAGGATGTATGAGATAAAAAGTGGCCGCAACCGTTCAACGAGGTCGAGTGTCAGGGGGACGACAAGACCGGGGATAAGTTGTGCCAGAGGCAGGACAAGGTGAAAAAATTTAGAGGGTAGAGGTAAGTGACCTGTGGGGTACTCTGAAGATATGGAAGATGCCGACAAGGGTAGATGATAAGTAGTGCTCTGACCAAGGGTGACATGGGTTGCGGTTGGCCAAAAAGAGGGAAGCAGGTCGCCAAAGGTGACGACAAAAAGGGTAATGTAATGACTAGAAATAAAGGTGTTTGTACAATAAATAACGAATAATTGGGGAAAAATGTACAAATACAGAAACGGGTGCCCTAATGTGATATGGGTGGCCCATGTAGGGCATAATTTGCTCGGAAAAATGATGAAGGGTGGGGGCCCCATTGGTGAGTTTCTATATGAGGTAGGTGAAATGAAGGTAGGTTTGCAGATGGGAAAACTGATTGTGGATGAAATGGAGGGTTCATGATACTGCAGAGGTGCAGTAAAAAAATAGAACCGTGAAGAGATAATCTGGGAGTCCGGGTGGGAAAGCTAGCAAAATGAGGAGAAGGAGTATGTGGTTGATTCACGACATGATGAAAGACTATTGGGACTCCCATCCCTAAAGGGTTTTGAAAAACAACATGAGTGTCAAAGATGGCAAAAGGTGCTATGAATGGGACAACTCATGTGGGTAAGAATGCTATCGGGTAACAATACCGAAGATGCAAATGGAGGTGTGGGTACTGCAGAGCCGGGAATGGGAATCTTAGAGGCAAATATCAGAGGGTGTGACTGGAAATGTAAGTGCGACACAGAGGGAAAGACTACATGCTAGTGATGAGTATATACCTGAACGGGTTGTGTCGATGTATGATGATCAAGTACCTGCACACATGAAAACCAAATACCCAAAGTGAACAATATCTGAAGAGAATAAAAGATATGAGCATGTATTTGATAAGCTTGAATATGCGCATGCGTACCTGACCAGGGTATGAAAAAAAGGCGCCCCAGGGGCTCAGGATGAACAGAGGCCCAGGGACTGCTGCGATGTAGATGATGGGATGCTCATCCCGTGGCTGAAGACGGATTGAAAAATGGACACCGTGGGCTCCTGGAATGGTGAGTGGAAGTTTGGCAAAAAAGACCTATATATAGCTGTAGGACCCACATTGCCACCTCATTTGTACCTGCTGCAATAGTGACTGGACGAGCATTTTTTAGAGGAGATTTGGAGATTCGGGGAGGATGAGGCATCCGATTGGTGATTAACAAGCTTCAGGTTAGTGGTCTGATCATCCTGCATAGAAATATGATTCCATTTTTTGGGCAGGGGCTGTATGGAGGGCCGTACAAAGGGGTTGTGTGGGTGTGGGCCCCACGTACGCGGGCGATCTGGAAGTAGGCACGCACACGTGTGCGCCTGCCCACCGGATAGATGCACATGGGGGTGCCGGTGTAGGAATTAAAGGCGCGGACTATGTGCGCGCCTGTCAGCTGGACAGCTGTGCATTTGTGCGCGGCTGTGACGTGGACAGGCGCGCACCAGTGCATGCCTGTGTAGGTAACATGCGCGCCTGTGTAGTGAACAAGCGCACATGTGTGCGTGCCTGTGGGTTAAAACAACCGCGCCTTATAGACAAAGTTGACGGGTGTAAAATTGCTGTTTGTGATGTTGTTGATGGTCTCGTGGGCTGATATAAGACTCTTTGTTGTGGCTGCAGGTGGATAGGTGGCACGATGCCAGTGGGTTGGCGAGAGTGAGACTGATCGCAGCTACAAGACACTGTGGCTATTGAGGGCCCAGGTGTGCGAGCGACTTTGGCAGCCTGTGGGCTGCTAAAGTTCTTTGAGTGCCCGTTGATACGGGCGCAGGAGTATCTCCTGCAGTTTCTGATTCAGATGTGGAGTCCTGAGCTCCACTGCTTCCTTGTGCGAGGAGAGCAGATTCCCTTCACTGCGGTGGAGGATGTGTACTTCTTGACTGGGCTCCTATTTCGGGGTGTTCCCCTACCGGCGGAGCCGGTGTTACCGAGGGATCTGACCCTAGCGACCGTTGGCCGAAGATATTGTTCATGTCCGAACTTTATGTCCGGGACGGTTGTGAGCATTGGGTCGATAGATTCCCTGGCGCATCGCTGTATAACAACGATGATTGTGAGAGTATATGGGTCACTGGCGACCCAACGGATCAGTGGGGGCCAATTGTTGGTGCTGGGGAGAGTACTGGCTGGTGAGCAGTTTGCCTGGGGACTGACTCTGCATGCCCGAATGATAGGGCAGCTGGACCACTGTCGGTCCACAGACATGGGTGAGTTTGCCTTCGAGTCAATCCCGGTGGTGTGGTTTCTAGAGAGGGTGCCGATGCTGCACCCTAGGATTTTATTGGGTGCGCCAGGGCGCGAGAGCCGCGATTGAGGCGATGGTCGACGATGTTGCTTCACCATGGTGGTGGCGAGGGTGGTCATTTCTTCACGACAGAGGCGGCATAGGTATGGCGACATATGCTGCAGGTCATACTACGTTACCCCTATGTCGGGGTGGACTTCCGAGATGATTCGAACATGGTGCTACCTCCAGGGGAGGTTTTTGACCACCGAGGTATGTTGATTTGAGGATGTTGGTATGTATGTTTTTGTGTTTTTTGAGATAACATGCTTTATGTATATGATATAGATGCTGATACTATCTGGTGTTTGTTTGCATGTGCAGATGTGGCACCTCGCGGGCGCGAGGTGGAGCTGCAGAGAGCGCCGGAGAGACCACCGTGGGGAGAGAGGCGTCGACATGAGGACGTTGCGGTGCGACCAGCTGAGCTAGAGAGGGCAATAAGGAAGCACCGGTTTGATGACCCTGGTGCTGGGCCATCACATGCTCCTTCGACGGCGACCGGAGCTGATTTTGAGGACATACGCCGTCGTCTGGAGACGGTATTACAGGAGGTTCCTGAGGGCATATGGTCTCGCATCCAAGACGAGGCATTCCTGGAGCAGTGTGTGGGGGTGCCTCCACCATGGTGGGCCATAGTACGACGGGCAGCAGTGGTTGCTGCGTTGACGACCGGACGACAGCCGCTAGGGAAGGAGGGGCCGGTAGGGGGTGGACCACCACGTCCTGGGGAAGGAGGTGGTGGGCCGCCACTGCCTGAGGGAGGAGTAGGCGGTGGTGCTCTAGAGGCACCGTGAGTGGTGCTCTGAGGCATTTGATGTATATATATTTTTTGTATATAGGCTGGTGAGCCCATTTTGTACCGAGGTGCTGCATTGGCCTGCAAATACTTGTATTTTTTGTATGTAAACATTCGGATGGCACTGTGGACCTATATATATACATGGGTATACATTTTTGAGATCTATGTGGTGTTTACATGGTTTTGGTTAATGTTTTGATGATGTCTATTCTATGTATATGCTGTGACAGGTTTGTGTTATATGTTTATGTATGTGTAGAGGTAGCTTGATGTGATATATGCCAGTCTAACACAATATTAGCTAGGTTATCTGTAATTTGATTCAATTGTCTTGGAATATGTGTAAATGTAATGGAATCAAAATGTCGAGATAAAATCCTAACCTGCAGGTATTTGCGAAAGAGGCAAGGATCACGGATGCGGTACACATTGTTGAGCTGGAGAACGACTAGTTGAGAGTCGAGGAAGACGCTAAGGTGACGAATATGATGATGCTGGGCATTGGCCAGGAGGCCAATGATAGCAGTGTATTCGGCTTGGTTATTGGTTGCTGACCCCAAACATATGCTGCTCGAATGGAACATTTCATGTGAGGGGGTGTAGAGAGCCCAAGCAGCCGAAGCGAGATTTTGCGTCCAACGGCTGGCGCCGTCGGCGTAACCGATGTGGTAGGATGGTGGAGGAAGCATCTGTCAATATCACAAAGGATAGTTTAGACGTGAGGGAAGGAGAAAAATATTAAAACAATAGAAAAGATATAACCTAAAGTAGAATGACTACGTTTAAGCGTAAAATTTCTTTAAGTACAATCCGTTGACGAGTTCTTTGAGAGAGAGGCCTTCGGGAGAGGCCATGATATATGTGCCTTTGGTGAGGTAATGTTGAATGATGTATGGGCCATGCCAAAGTGATTCGAATTTGCCGTGGCCAAAGGTATCATGAGCGATATCGTAAGCCAGGACGATGTCACCTTCGCGGAATGATCGAAGGTTGACATGGCGATCAAAGGTAGCCTTGGATCATTTTTTAGCTGCCTCGTTGTTCTGTAAGGAAGATCGAAGATCTTCATCCAGAGACTCCAAGTTCAGCAAGCGCTTCTCCATTGGAGCAGTGTCGGGTAATATCTCAATTGCGGTGCGTAAGGTGGGAATTTCGCACTCGATGCGAAGAGTGGCATCGACCCCATGGACTAAATGAAATGGTGTGAAACTAGTAGTGGTTTTCACAGCCGTTCGGTAAGCCCATAGCGCAGAAAATAACATATGATGCCAATTGGTTTTATGTTTATTAACCGTGTGCTGTAACATGGTCTTGAAGAATTTGTTAACTGCCTCGACCTGTCCATTAGACTGAGGGTAATATGGTGAGGCAAACTCGTGAGAGAATCCTAACCGAGATGAGAGTTCGACGAAGATCTCATTCTTGAAGTGTTTGCCATGATCGGAAACGAGTTGGAGGGGTACTCCAAATCGGGATATGACGTGGTTAAAGAATAAACGCACTGCAGTGTCAGTGGTGTTGTTGAAAGTGGGCATAGCTTCGGCCCATTTGGTGAAGTAATCAATGAAGACAACGATGTATTTGTGACCATTGCTGGAGGGGGGATTACAAGTCATAAAGTCGATGCCCCATTTACAAAAAGGGCCGACAGTAATGATAGGGTGAAGAAGAGCGGGGGGAGCTCGGGCTCTGTTGGCATAGATCTGACATTGCTCACATCGTTTCACGGCATGAATGCAATCATGAAACAAGGTAGGCCAAAAGTAACCGGCTAGGATAATCTTTTGAGTAGTGGATATGCCCGAAAGATGGCCCCCACATGCGCCGTTGTGGCAGTCGTTTAAGATTCTATCAGCCTCGTCAATAGTCAGGCATCGACGAAGAATGGTGTCGACGCCCCGTAGGTATAGGATGTCTCCGATGAGGAGGTAGCGGGGGGCCTGATGTCGAATACGTCGATGATCATCTCATGAAAGGTGGTTACCGAACTTTTGAGTTCGGAGGTAGACGAGGAGGTCGCTGTACCAAGGATCATCCGAAGTGATGTAAAAGAGATGTTTGTCGGGAAAGTCGGTGTTGACGGGGGCACTGGTGGTGTTAGAGGGTAGGGCCGTGACAAGTTCAGCGAGAACGAGGGCCTTCTTACTCTTAGGTGTTGAGAACTCGAGGTCGTACTCCTGAAGGATAACGATCCATCGAGCAAATTTTCCGTTAACTTGCTGACGAATGAGAAAGTACTGCATAGGGTTGGAATCTGCGACAACCTTTGTGGTGCGAAGCAGAATGTAATGGCGCAGTTTCTGGACTGCGAGGACAACTGCAAGAGCAAGTTTCTCTTCGTGTTTATACTTCAAGGGTGGCACTGAGAGGTTTTTACTAACATAATAAATTACATGTTCACGATTGTCATCACCGAGCTGGATGAGGACGCCGACTACTGATACAACTGATGCTGATACGTAGAGGATATAGTCGCGATTTTAGTCAGGTGCACTAATTAAAGGTGCATTTGAAAGTGCTGTTTTAAGATCATCAAATGATTGTTGGGCGTGTTCGTCCCAGTGAAAAGGGATGCCATGACGTAGTAAGCGAAGGAAACCGTGTGTGCGTATGGCGTAATCTAGGACAAAGCGTCTAAGAAAGTTAGCTTTGCCCTGTAGACTCTGAAGTTGTCGTAAATTCCAGGGAGGTGGAATTTCGGTGATAGCTTGGACTTTGAGGGGGTGTACGGTAATATCGCTTTGGGAAACAATAAAACCGATGAGGCGCCCTGCGGTGACACAGAACACACACTTGAGAGGATTCAAGCGGATTTTGTACTGACGACACTGTTGAAAGATGATTCGCAAATCATCGAGATGCTGGGTGCGTTTCTTGGATCGAGCTATGAGGTCATCCAAGTAGGCGAGGATGATGTGGGCCAGATCATGAAATATGTATGTCATAGTCCGCTGGAAAGTTGCGACGGCATTCTTTAAGCCGAAAGGCATGACACGATATGCAAAAGTACCCCAAGGCGTAGTAAAGGCGGTTTTATACTGATTGGATGGGTGGATTTGAATTTGATTATAACCAGAGAATTCGTCCATAAAGGAGAGAGCCTCGTGGCCGACGCAGTCGTCGATAATTTGATCGATGAAAGGCATTGGAAAGTTGTCTTTGGGACATGCATGATTGAGATCGTGAAAGTCTGTGCAAACGCGGATAATGCCCTGTTTTTTGTTAACGGGTACAGGGTTGGAAAGCTATGAGGTATAGGCGATGGGGTAAATGAACCCGACAACGCGTAATTTGTCAATTTCCGTTTTGATAGCCACATCTTTGGATGGATGTAGCGGCCGCTATTTTTGTCGAACTGGTGTAATGTCGGGCCAGGTGTCGATGCGATGTTCGACAATAGAGGGATCGAGGCCAGGCATTTTCGTGTATGACCAGGCGAAAATATCCCTATATTCCTGGAAGAGGGCTTTATATGCGGTGATTTCCTGAGGAGTGCAAGCAGCTCCAATGGTGATTTCCTCGACGATGCCATTTTTAATGGAAATGTCGATTTTAATGGTGGGGGAAATGTTGGCCATGTTGCCTTCTTCAAAAGCATCAGGGGAAGGAATGGGATTGTGGAACCAGTCGATAGGCCCTCATGGGATAAAATCCTTGGTTTCGATCACGTAAATGGGGTTCTGGTTAGGAGGCATGGGGGCTTCCTGTGGAGAGAAGAGTGCACGATGGTGTAGCAAATCCCAGGGAGAGTCTGGGTGGTTTAACTCTTTGAGTATTTCTTCGTTGCATTGGAAGTGACGGGAATACAAGGGGTCATGAGGAGTGATCGCGGTGACAATGGTCATGTGGTTTCCCCCTGATGAGGAATAAGAAGGGGAAACAATGCTAGGAGATGGTGAGGGTTCACTCGACATAAACCATATATTGAAGTACTGAGGGGTACCCGTGGTGGTTGGGTGGAGAATGTCCGTAGGGGAATGAGCGGGAGAGTTGGGGGGGTTGGGTGGTGAATCCTCAGATACATCATCTAAGAACCATGGAGGCATTGGGAGTGCCTAGGGTTCGGGAGAAATGACATGAATATCGCCTAGTGACGAGGTAATGTCAATTATCGCCTCTGCGGGTCGGTGAAGCAGGGTCAATTGACGTTGCCTGTATTCAAGGATCATAGGACACTGGTATGTAAAATGAGCTAATGAATCGCAGAGAGAGAAAGGGCGTTGCATAAGTTCATTGACTGAAGTGGTGACATAGCGGATGTCAGTGATATTTGTTGAGGAGGACGTAGTAGGACTGGGGTTGCTCTGGAAGTTCTGGTGCACTGCGGCTAATGTCTGTCGAAAGCGTGGCAGTGCTGGGCAATGGTGGGTATAATGGCCATATTCGGAACATATAGCACAGGCGTATTTGGTCCTCAACCCTTTACTACTGGAAGGGGGGGTGGTAGTGGCGGGACTAACAGTAGTGGCGGGTGTTGGGGGAGGTTGATTGAGTGGGATCAAATTCCGTAATTCTGGTAGCGACGGACAGTTGTTGGTTTGGTGGCCCTCTTTCTCACATAGTGCGCAAGGTGGTGGGATGCGTGGAGGAAGTGGAGCTGTGGGCTCCTTCTTATTTCTCCTGCCCCCAGCTGTGGCAGGAGGGTTAGTGAGTGTTGGTGTGGTTGGAGTAAGAATGGGAATCGTCATGGGGATTCCTTATTTCTGGGGGGGAAGGGATGGTCGAGGGACCATCTATGGTGGGTGTAAATACCAAACTAGGATTGCTAACACCATATTAGGTAGTGTGAGCGTTGCGGATACCTGAAAAGCTTCGATACCTGGTGGAGGGTAAAATAAGGGAATTTGAGTGATGGCTTGGGGAACTGTCTCCCAAATGGGAACATGTCCTTGGGGAGAGGTGGAATCGTGGACTGGCGAGGTCGACGAGTGTCCAGGAGGTTCTGGAGGAGGGGTTTGTGTGACGAGTGGGACGTTAGATATGACAGAAGCCTCTGTAGGAGGAAGGGTATCCTCTGTGTGAGTTCCGTTAGACGATATGACACACACTTGATTGGAAGGATGCAGGAGTGGTGGTGCTCCATGGTATGTTCCTAACAAGGATGGATATTTAAAAATCCTAGGACCCATCTCGACGAGTGGATATGCGTCGTGGCTTGTGTGGATGAGAGGAATAATGTTATCGATGTTGGCAGATGGGTTAGGCTCATAATGTGAGACTTGGTCAATGGTAACGATCTTCCCATTATAAGGGAACATCATTGTCCGAAAGACGGAAGATGCCACTGCCTTCATAGCGTACATGTAGCTACGACCGAACAAGATATTATAATCGAGAGGGGCGTCGATAACTTCGATATCGATGAGAATAGTCTTGCCCCCGAGTTCAACGTGGAAATTTTGGAAGAGCCCTTCAGGAGAGGATGGTCGTCCGTCATGGCAGAGGGAATGAGTTTGAGGGAACCCAACTTCTGCCATACTGTTTTGGACATAATGCATGTAGATGCACCTTCATCGATGATACACCGATGAACTGTGATGTTCCGTATTTTCACTGGTATTTGAAAAGCGATCAAGGTGGGAAGACGAGGTTCTCCGCTGTCAAGATCAAAAGTGATGAGTCGGGTATCTGCCGGGTTGACTGCCCCCAAGGCGGAAAGTAATGATTTCCGCTGAGTAGGACAAGTCTGGAGGACTTCCAAGACTGACATGGCAGCCGAGGATTGTGCTAAGTCGTTTACCAAACTATAATTATGAGCTGCCCGAGCCTGTGGGTTGTGGACATTCCTGCGCAATGGGATGCGAGGGATGCGAAGCGGTGGTTCGGCGGAAGGGCAAGGGATCACCCATGGGGGTCCCGTCGGTGTAGGGTTTGTCTCTGGAAGGATGGGAGGAGACTCGATGGGTGCATGATACTGACGATTCCGTGTTTGCAGAAGGATTTCTTCCTCACTTGTGAGGAGAATTGTACGATCTGCTAGATTGTTGGGGTTGAGGTATTATCCCACCTGAGGTGGGGGATGCTGTATGTCCTGTTGGGTGTTTATCACACCTTGACGTGGAATAGGATTTTGCAGCATGTCGGGAGGGGGTTGTTTCACGTATTGTTGTGGTGCCTGCTGAGGGGCAGGCTGTGCAGGAGAATGGGGAAGACTACCAGAGTGTTTCAACCGTTTGAAATCAGTGATCTGGGGGCAATGATGAGTGTAATGGCCGAACTCACCACAAAGGGCACAAGGGAAGATGGTTTTAACATTATTTCACCCTTGGCGTTTATTATTATTTCCCCCTTGGGGGTTTTGGTTCCCTTGGTTCTGGTTGCCCCCAGTGGGTTGGTGCTGTGGGGGTTGATTCCTGCCCTGACCTGGGTTGTTGTTATTCCTGTTCCATCCTTTCTTCTTGGCATTGTTCGATGGATGGGTTGGATTGGCTGTATTCAACTGTTCAAAATTTTGGTATTGTTGAACAACAGAGGGTTGAACAAAATTCACCCCCGCATGAGGATGTGGGGGAGCCATGGGTGTTGGAGGACCAGGGAATGGGAAGTACAAATTCTGTGGTGGTGCCGAACCATAAGGTACATAGGAAGGCATAGTGCTTTCGCTAGTACTATAAGCTGAGGTTGATGGAGTACCACTGTTTGTTGGAATAGGTGGATGTATGGGAGGTGCCGGTGGTGGTCCACTGATGGGTGGGGGTATAGCAACAGGGTATGGCTGTTGATAAGGGGGTGGGGGGTAATAAGAAGTGCCCCCCATATGCCGACAGGTATTGAGGTGTTCCATACATTGGTGGTGGTTGGGGTTGTGGACCGTGGTGAGTGGTGGCACCAATCAGTCCGTCTGCTGAGTGAGACATCCCAGGTTTGTCTTGGCCAAATGGCCCAGGTTTTGGAAGTTTAGGAAGTACTGTGTATAAGTACCCTGACTGTGCATAGATGAGGTCATACTGTTGGTCCTTACTAATGGCTTCCTCTTCGGATTGAGGCAAGGTGGAAGCTACATCCTTACTGAGGAGAGATACAAGTGATCTAAGAAACCAGTCGAGACACTCTTGCTTGGTGGTTTATGCTTTGCACAAACTACGTCGCCTACGCCACTCGTGAATGTGGTCAGCAATGTGTGTGGCTGAGGTTTGTTTGAAATTAGAAAGTAGTTCTAGACCATTGTCGTGGCGGATGGGTAATTGGAAGAAGGTCAAGAATGCTTTGGCCAATGATTCAAAAGTTGTGTGGGACCCTGATTTTTCTTCGACATACCATTTAGCCGATGGGCTAGTGAGTGTGTGTTGAAATAATCACAGTCTGATGGAATCATCCATAATGCTATTGGAGGAGCACCATAGGTGAAAGGTCATGACATGGTTGGCAGGGTCATCGCCTGC
>ML796433.1:275690-287468 GCA_009831015.1 Picea engelmannii
CTTTTGTGTGTGAGTGAAAGTGTGCCAATTTTTAGTGAATTAGATGTCACCTTGCTGCATGTAGACTTCGCTTGGTCCTTACAAGTGTTTGATTACCTAATTAACTAAGTGCCTTTGGTACAACCTTGCGTAATTCAAAAGTCCCTAGGAAGCTAGCATATGGACATGTGGGTCCGTTACTATCCCTTTAACTCCCTATTGTGATGTAATCTAAGAAAAGCTTTGAAACTATCCTAGATTGAACATGTGGGCATGTATGGGCCCGTTACAAACCTTTAAACTTCCCTAGTGTTTTGATCTAAGAAAGCAAAAATTCAAACACTATCCTATCTTTGTAGCATGTGGGAATGTATGGGCCTGTTACAATATTAAGATGTGTTTGAAAAAACAAACTAAGAGGAGTCCCAAGAAGGGTTGTTTTCCTCTCCTAAAGGTTTTAATGTTGTTTAAGGGAGATGAAATCGTTTCACAATCTTTTTCTGATTCTCAAGATTGCTTGGAGGCGCGAGAGAAGAGCATACTAAGCGATTGTTACTCAACTTCTAGTCCCAATGTAAGTTAAATGTGATTAAAAATGATTTCCAACTTATCTTGTGAGTCAAAACAAACCATCCATGTGGCAAGAAGCAAATAAGGGAAATTGATTTTATCCTTCTAAGTGCCTATGTGTTTTTTGACTAACCCCTTTATATGGTGAGGGGACTAAGTGTGGTGCAGCTTTAAAACATGCTCGACATCATTTTTAAGAAGGCAGATGGCCTTCCCCACATCCCAACAACTTTACAATGGGAAATTTTGCACAGATGTGCGGGTCCTAGTGGAGACAGAGGCGCGCAGAGCACATGCGCGCGAACAGAGACAAGTCAACAGGTGCACATGCGTAAAACAGAACTGTGAATTAGGCACATGGGTGCACGATGCGCATCTGTGGGTCTAAAAACCCGCGCATATATGGCACACGGCCGAGAATGAAAAATCCGAATGAATTTCTCTCAATTCAACTTGGAATTGTTTGGTTGGCAGGTCGACTTAGGCCGGTTAGCGCACCTGCAAGTTAAAAAAACTAAAAGAAGAGCAAGAAAAACCCAAATGAGGTAGGAAATTGATACCTTTCCCCAGTGGAGTCGCCAATCTGTTGCGCCTCTTTCGTCACCTTGGTGAGAAAAATAGAGGTGCTTGTAAGCTCAGTTGGGTCTGCTGAGCAGGACAGCATAAGACCCATGTCACCAATGTTTGAGGCTAATATATTAGTGAAAACAAAGCACCAAGAAGAAAGGGGACTATGCGTCCCTTCTTCCTCCAAGGGAAGGCTCTTGGACCCTCACTAGCTAGCTCTTCTTACAACAAAGAAAAATGGAAAATGATGATGAAAGAACTCTTTACAAATCCACTGAATGGTGAGGTGGATTGTCCAATGTAATGGTGCCAATATGCTCTTGTCAAGGATGGAGTCCTCAAAACAATAGAGGCAACATAACATTACTTTGAATTCCTTGAAAAAATGAGGTGCATACATGGATTTTTATAACATTGCTTTGGGTTATTGTTTAACTGCTTTGTAGTGTGAAAAGAGGCCATTTAGGGCATTCCTAGGTCTTTGACCAGCCCACCAATCAGATCCAGTCCAGATTTGAGGGTCAAATTGGCTTGGGAGATGAACCATAAGTGGGTGGGAGGCCGACCACTCTCATAAATGCGTCGTTTAGCAAGTGCACAACTTTTTGCGATAACAGTCGCGCATCGTGTGCCTGTGCGCGATTTCTGCGTTCCTGTTACGCGCATGTGCGCGCGTGCCCAATGTCTGCATAACGCTCTTCAATTTTTCACTACTTTGTATAGTTTTTTACCTTTTTTGAATTCTGTGGTATTAATTCAGGTCCATGAATGACTTCATCACTGTTTTGACGATGCTGAGTTCTTGTAACCATGTGCGGACGAAATTTCAGTGATAACAACATGCTTACCCTTACTAGCCTCTAGATGTGTATCTTGTACTGACACTTTATCAATGTTAGTAGGGTTAAACATTAAAATAATGTGACAAAGATATGAGTGCATGCTACCAATATAATTTAGAAGAGTATTATGGGTATACAACAAAATTCCTAAGGATAGTGCCTTCTTTATGAATTTATGTGTATATGCTTGAATATTTTGGCCGTTACCTTGCCTTAGATGCTACCATTCTATAATTTCCGTTTGAGTATAAGATAATGGATAGAACTATTTCCTTATGGCCTTAGTAAATTTATCCCAAGAGGAGATTACTTTACCCTTTTTAAGAAGATCAAATTGTATTTTTGCAGTGTCGTCCACAATCTTTTGAACCCTGCAATATACCTCTATTTGCTTGATCCAATTGTCCAATTTCTCAACATTCAATTCTCCATCATAGGTCGACAATTCAAACTTGACATCCAACTTTAATAAATGCATATTATGATCATACTTCTTAGAGGGATTCTTTTTACGTGAATAATTTTTACTTCCCTTGGAAGAAGATGATGATGAGGATGGTGGCGAGGAGGGTTTTGAAGGGCCACCTTCATCACCTCCTCCTTCCTCTTTGACTGGTTCAAATTTTCCTGATGCACCTTACTCCTTGGTCTTCTCTCGACCCTTGTACATTTATTCCACCATGGACTTAATTAAATTAAAATCCTTGAAGAAATCATCTTTGGAGTTGTAAGGACCCAATTTTCTTGGCGAAGTCATTTCTCTTCGACGAGTAAAAATTCTTGAACCAATCTCAGGATTTAGTTAGCAATTTTTCCTTCTCCTTGCTTGGATTTGGACCTTGCAAGCATTCAATCACAAACAATTTTCAAACCCGCTCTGATAACAACTTGATTCGAAAAATCCTTAGATGCTTATTAATCTTCCATACATATAAACATCTACTTGATCTTTGAAATAAAAATGATCGCTTGACTGTTTGCAATGCACATGCAAAATACTTATCTATCCAAATACACTTTAATGATAAAAAAACTTGCAAACAACTGTGCGAAAATAGAACAACAATATTAAAATCACATACACAAGTTTGATAACGGATTTCACCCAATTTGGGCTACGTCTCCAAGGCCGCTTCCTATAGAGTCCTATTTCTTAATGCTCAGATGCTTGTGTTTTACAATGAACTTTTTCTACATTTCTCAAACTCATAAACAAAGTATACCATCGAATTCCTTGTGAAATTTCGATAAAAATGAGTATAACATTCATAAAATTCCGTGCTAGAACCTCGTGGCATGCATTACGATGCAACCTCCAAGTCTAATTATCCTCGGGCATGAACTTTAAGACACTGTACTGCATCTGTGTGTGTGATTTTCCTTGATCCACGTGCCATTAAATAGGGGGGTTGGGCTTAAATCACTACCTGAAACTTTGATTGGCATTAAAAGTTTGTTAGGCGGGTTCCTAACAAACCGACACCCATACTATATATATATATATATATATAGTTTTGGTTATATGGTGGTTGAGCATATAAATATGCCACTACGAATATATCATGTGGTTGGCATATAATTTAAACACACCATGGAATATGGGTATGATTACATGGAACTTCAAATGAACCATGGGTCGAGGGTTTGGGCCCTGAGTCATTTTTTTCTCCAACTAAATCCTTTACCAAACTTAAAAACAATCACCACCATATACGGTTAAGTAACATTGGTGTGGCGTATTGGCAATGGAGGTTTGTATAAGGTTATAGGAGGTCGTGGTTCGACCATTGTCGACTCCTATACTTTTGAAAAACATTAACCATTAATGGCCAATGCGAGGCTGTCACGTGTTAGCCTCTCATTGGTCTATCCTTTCCATGTGTCGAAATATAATTGGCTCCAACGATATGTACGGATTGCCTAGTCACCTGCCAACTTGACATGTCACACAATATTTACAAAATTTTTGGTTTTCAGTGAGGAACTCTCCCCTCAAAATACATGGGTGCCCCTCTTCTTAATAACTCACTAAGGAAATATTCTTGGGAAGAAATCCTTACCAAACTTGACAATAAATTGCAAAGATGGACTTTTAGCTTCCTATCCTTACTTGGAAAAATCCTTCGAATTAAATCTATGTTACAATCTATGTGATTCTAATGAATTATGGGGAAAACTATTGTGTTCGAAACTCGTAACATTGAAGATGAGAATCTAATCAGAATGGAAGGCCCTTGTCAAGGCTCCCTCATATGGAACAATGCATGGATACATAAATATCTAGTACATAAGCATTGTTTTGGGAGGTTGGAAATGGATCCATAGTCCTCATTTGGGATGATTCCTGGACACAAAGAAACGTTCTCGCTTCTAATGCTACCTTGCAAGAAGATAAAACAATCATCTAGTCTCAGGGATGGACCTCTGTTTGTCATTATTGGAAGAACATGAAGGAACCAAACATACTAATTCGGGGCACCTAAGGGTTTGGAAACTACAACACAAAGGTGACATATGCATTAGAAGCATATTTCAAAAGGTTGGAAAAGGGAGAAAATTGGCACTAGGTTTGGAACCAAAAGCAATGGCCTAAGGTGTCCACCTTTCTCTTGCTCTTGGTCAACAATAAAAGTCTTACCTGGGATAAATGTATTATAATAGGATTTGAGGGACCATCCCTATGCCATATGTGCAAGATTGATGGTGAAATTGTTGAACATTTTTTCAATCGCTACCTAGAAGCAAGTTTCCTTTGGGATTGAGGGTTAGAATTGTTCATACAATTAGATCAATTGAGAGAAAACATGACAATATCATTGAAAAATGGGTGGTCTACATCCTATGAAAATTCTACCCTGAATAAGGCATGGATCCTCTTTCCAAGTTTTGTACTTTGGACCATTTGGAAGGAGCATAACATGCAAATTTTCAAAAACAACAAAAAGGATAGAGAAGCTATATGGGGAACTATTAAATATCTAGGAAACAATCAAAATAATTCCTTGGTCTAGTGAGGATATGTATCCCAAAGTATATGAAATATATATTTTTCAAGCCTTGGGACTAAGGCAAGACATGTTAGCTCTTCCTAGCCATTCCACTCACCCAATGGTTCCCCATCAAGACTCATGGGTTGCCCTCCCTTACTGTTTGTCAAACCCAACTTAGATGGGGAATATAAGGGAAATCCTGGCCCTTTAGGTGTAGGTCGAGTGGTCAAAGACAACCAGGGAAACATTCTATGCATATACTCATGTCACTTGGGTCACAACATGAATAATGGGGCTAAATTGTTAGCCATGGTGAAATACATGCATATTGCAATAATTTGGGATACAACAAAGTCATCCTGGAGGGGGAATCTGAGATAATGATTCAAGTTCTTGCCAAAATCTTGCATGGAACTAAACTAGACAAGGTCTCGTCACATTGGAGGCTCTTTGAAAGTTTGGATAAGATAGCTTCACTTTTTGATTCTATTTCGTACATCATTCTATCACACATCAAAAGAGCGACAAACAACCTAGTAGATAGATTATCCAATGAAGGGTTTGGATAAACCAAATGTGACATGTTTTGGTTATGGGATGATATGATCCCCATAAAAATCAAGGATGATTGTCTTTATTAACTCAAAGAACAAGGGATCTTCAGATGTGGTGCTTGTACGCCCAGGTGGAGTTTGCATGCAAGCCCAACTGAGCCCCTTTGTATAATTAGTATTGAAGGGTACAAGGGGTAGTACACCGACCCTCATGACCAAACCACCCAACTCCCTTCCCTATGTGTGACCCTGGTTCAGGATGGTTCCGCCATTATGCAAGGCCATCAATGTCGAAGGTTTGTGGGATGTGATGTTTTGAATGTAATATAATACTCAATATAGAAGGGCATGAAGGGAAAACTAGAGGAGATGTAGGTGAAGGGAGATTATGGTGGAACAAGACTGCATGACACTCACAACAACAAATGAGCCCTTAACAAAATATCTTTGGATGAAAAGGAAGAAAACTACTTTTTAAAGCGTATTTTTGACAATGTCCTTATAGGTTTACTCAAATTTCAAGTGTAGGCATGCGTTGGATGCAAAATTAAATTTTGCATCCAATGAGTACCCACTCCACATACTCTTGATAGACCCACATTGAGATAAACTAGAAATACATGAAAAATGCATTTCTTGAAAATAAACACATTTTTTCATGTATTTCCACTTTATGTCATTGCGGGTCTATCAAGAGTATGCATAGTGGGTACTCATTGGATGTGTAATTTAATTATGCATCCAAGGATTGCTTACAATTGAAATTTGAGTAAACTTATAAGGAGATAAATAAAAAAATACAATTAAAAATAGTAGTTTTCTTTCTTTCCCTTTCAAAATTCATAACTCTTATTTTATTATTTTAGCTATTATTTTATTATTTTCCTTAGGAGTCCCATTTTAGATCTCAAATTTCCCCTAATGTTACCTCTGTTCCATGTTTTAGTAGTATTTTGGTTTTTCCTATCATTTGTTTAGGTCTAAAAAACTCAAGTATCGATTTCAAATCTTAGTAGAAACCCTTGGGGGATGAGGGCCACTTTTGTCAAGCCTAATTAATCCGATCAATCTTCTCCTTAAGGCTTCATCTTGCCATTGTAATCTCTCTGCTTGACTCCCCTGGTCCTGTGGCCTTTGTTAGTAAGTATATTTGTCTCTGTCTCCCTCTGTTACACAACTACCCTGCCCACTCTTGGGCGACAAGTATGGTGAGATATTACTAAGAATTATCCCATAACCTAGTAGAAGAGGCTCTCGAAGGAGGCTGAAATATGCCTACAGAAACTCCAATCCCTAGTGCGTCCCCAATTATTTAACTAGAGTCGAAAAAGAAGCCTTTAAGGCAGAGAGGCACTTCCATTCAATATTTTCTCTTGAGATCAAGGAGGAAGTTGCAAATATGGAGAATTCTATGAGCCATAAGAGGAAAAGAGTGTCTAAAGAGAAAATTGAAGAGGAATATGAGGAATTAATCTTAGACCCAAGGTTCTCAAGAACCTGAGACACAATTTTTCCAATTAACAGAGCTCTACTGGCTTAATAAATCCTTTATAGCTCAAGTAGTGGATGACAGGGACATTCAACACCAAGCTATTCTGCATGAATTGGACCTCACGGATACAAAAATCGAGGCAATGTTTAAAGTAGTCTTTGGTGTCGGTATCATAGTTTTTGATCCCTAGGAAACTGAAAATGAGGAGACATAAGAGCCTAATGGGACTCCAAGATCGTGGGACACTCCCTCCAACCCAATCCTCGTTGAGGAGAATCCCATGCCAATAGATCAAAAGAAGGAAGAGATGCCACATACATAAAACTTTTTAGGTATGTCAGGTTGATACAATTACGCCTTCTATCCTTTCGAGCTCAAGCATGTTACTATGATTTTCAATTATTTTCTAACATGTTTTATGTACTATTTAGGCTAGTACAATTTTCCCTGTTGATATCTACACATATTTTTGTTTTGAAAAAGCAAATAGTGGCTACAATTTTTTATTCATCGTGGCCTAGTTTCCCTAGTGGCAAGCCACAAGAGGACATGGTGGTAACCTTTTTTTGTATGATATTAATATAAGTACCATCTAGTTTACGAAAAACAAAGACGATGTCAAATGTGTACGTACTCCCATCACATTCTAGTTAATCATTGACAATATTACTAATAATGATGATTTTCTATGCAATGACTAAAATTAACTCTTTAGTTTGAATCACATCGCTGAAAAATAACATAATTAACCTGGTTGCACATTTACTTGCCCATCGATGTGTGATGATTCCTCTAGGCGAGTATCAATTTAACTTTGGGTCTATAACCGTGCTCACTAAATTCACATGCCTAGTAGATCAATCACAATTTATAATTTAGATTAAAACATGTTAAACTATAACCAATTATTAAATGAGAATCTTCACATTCAATAACCTTCGATATACCTTCCAACTCAATACTCAGGAGCACGTTAAATTGAGATTCGTGAAGTCCATCTCTAAATTATGTAAAAAAGAGTAGAAAGGTCAATGACAACATGATTAACTATCTAGTAATATTGAAAACAAAAACATGATCACATTATATTGCATAAGAACATTTATAAAGTAGATAAATATGAATACCAATCACCTAATAAAAGACAAACCATAAGTAATATACACTTCACCACAATATCACACATTGATGAAATACATTTTTCAACCCTTGTTTCACATTACATATGTTTGAATAAAATTTAAGGATGGAGATTTTGGTGGACTGTTTCTAAAAAAATTTGAATGAATTAGTTGATAACTTTGAGTAATTCTGGTCTCATTTGAATTTGTGATCTTGCGATTTCTGATTTCTAAATGAATAACATGTCTTAAAAGATAGTTCAATTCTAACATAATTCTAAGAAATTCTATTGAATAAAAACAATTTTACATAATTTAATTTAGTTTCTAATTATTATTAATTGAAAATTCGTTGACCAATCATCCTACTTCCAAAATCTATTGAATAAAAACAATTTTACATAATTTAATTTAGTTTCTAATTATTATTAATTGAAAATTCGTTGACCAATCATCCTACTTCCAAAATCTATGGATGAATTATACAGTCTATACAAGGACCAGTACCTGTGATTCCTCATACTGGATCTTTGAGAATGGAGCATTCAGATTCAAAATGGATATTTCAGAGTGGAACTATCGAGCAGTCGTATTTGAAATTCTTTGGGTCCACTTTTTTCATTATATAAAAACAATATATTTTGTTCTTTTAATATAGCAGGAATTATATTTAGAAAGGGAGCATAAATCTAATTCATTTTGTGTTTGGTTTAATATAGTATAGATAATGATATTTTTTAGTTTTACAGATTTGAAAGGATGTCAAGGAGGTTCAGAAGGCTCTATGTTTCATGTGTGGAAATGGAAAACAATAGAGAAAACATCTGTAATAGAGTAAATAAAATTTTTAATTTTTCTTTGAAGTAAAATTATAAAAGTTATAAAATAAAATAAAATGTGAAAAGTAATTTAAAGTAGGCAAACAAAACATGTTTTATAAGATATTTAAAATAGTTTCCCACCATTATTAAGTTTGATATAAACTAAAATAAAAGTGAAACCAACCAAAGTGTCCCAATTAATGGCCTTCAGTATCACCGAGATTACCTTTTCCTACTCTTTTATTAATATTATTCCACTTACTAAACATTGGGTGTTTGACTTTTTACTAGCATTCTTATTTTTACTTTTATTAATTTGAAGGAAAAGGTCAAATCAATTTGACTTCAAGCTTAAACTAAAATAAAAGTGAAACCAACCAAATTGTCCCAATTAATGGCCTTCAGTATCAACGAGATTACCTTTTCCTACTCTTTTATTAATATTATTCCACTTACTAAACATTGGGTGTTTGACTTTTTACTAGCATTCTTATTTTTACTTTTATTAATTTGAAGGAAAAGGTCAAATCAATTTGACTTCAAGCTTGTTTTTTAATAATTTTTGTTTCTATATTATCATATTATTATTTGACTTTTTACTTGTTTTTTAATAATTTTTTTTATATCACTTTTATTTTTCCAAAGGAAAAAAACTTATATTATATTAAAAAAATGTTACAATAGGGTAATCAAATGCATATGATAAAACTGCATTTTGTTCCCATAAAGGTCTTTACATAGGCTATGTTTATCAATATGCTGAGATCAAACTGAGATATAATTAGTGCTTGCTAGAAAATTTGAACTAAAACTGGTGGTTTGTTGGCAATGTATCCACATATAGACCTGCCTCTTTAAGGAGAAATCAAAGAAGAAACTACTAAATGTCCATTGATTTCCTTGTTTAAAGATAAAAAAAAACTATACTTGCTTTTTGGGTGACTTTTTACCAAAATTTAGGAAGACAATATGCTTTTTTGTGAAAGCATTTTAATCCTGTTGAACCCTTTGTTCAATAAAAGGCTTGTGATAGTGAACCGGGCTCTGATCATCCATAAACTCTAAGATGTTCCACTTCCCGTGAGCCATAAAAATGCCTTCTTTAGATAAGGAGTCTGCTGCTCCATTATTTTCCCTGTAGACATGTGTGAAAGACAAATTTGTAAATAACTCCGTGATTAAGAAGACTTCTTCAAGAAGAGAAACAAGAAAAATGTTGTGGCATCTTTGAGTTCTCCCCATCCAGTTGATAATCACCAAAGAATCCTCGAAAATATGAAGATCTGTTATCCCTTTTTCCCCAGCAAAAGAGAGAAGAAGCTTTAATGACATAAATTCTGCATAGTTATTTGATCCCTGCCGCAAAGCCCATTTTATCTTAAAAAAATGTGTTGGCGAAAGATGTAAAACTCCCCCACCCCCACAACGAACTCCGAGGTCTTTGGAAGCCCCATCGAAAAAAGCCCATGGTCTATTCTGGTTTACTTGTTCTTCCATAACATTTCGAGTGGGAGGAGCAACTTTCTCTTGGGGAAAATGTACTAAAATAGCAAGACTTTTGGCTACAATGATATCTGGTATGGAGTCTTTTGACTTGAAAATAACAGAGTTTCTGGAAATCCAGATGCCCCAAGTGACGATAAGGGGTAGTGCCTTGATCCTTTTTTTATTTGGATTTTGAACCCAAGACTTCTAGGCTTCTTCTATGGAAGTTCCTTTCCATGAATAGGAATAAGCCAACACTGTAGATACAATTCACCAAGCTTGGGTTGAAAAGGGGAATTTTAGGAAAAGGTGTAAAGAAGTTTCCTCTTCACCTTTACAGAGAGAACACCATCCCAGTCCTTCTAGTCCCCTTTTCTTCATCTTGTCCCAGCTGGGGACCTTCTTCCTTAGTATACACCACATAAATAATCTAGCCTTTAGTGGGCATTTTGATTTCCAAATCCACTTCCACCACCATTCAAGATTTTGTTGGTTTCGAGCAGATGAGAGAAAAAAAAACCATCTTTTGGGGTGTATACCCCAAAGGGGTTGAGATTCCATAAAAGTTCATCCTCCTGATCTCTTAATATGATATGGCTTAGTTTTAGTGCCCTGATGTACTCATTCCAAGGTACAATGAAGGGTTCCTGCAAGTTCAAAGCTTGGGCATCTTGCCAACCTTGACTCCAAATAGAAGTGTGTTGTTCATCTGTAACCTGATTTAGATGAAAGATGCCTCTCTCATGAAGTCTATCAATTATATTTTGAGGGAGTAAATGTTGTCCATAATTCCTGACCCAAGGATCCCTTCCCAGCCTGAGGGAGTTTCCTTTGCCAACCTACCAGGACAATCCCTGGCTAATAACCTCAAAAGATTTTACTAGAGATTTCCACATGATGGAACCATTTTGGTGACTTTTTTATGGGGTTCTTATCCATTCCTGCGGAGAAACTGGGCATATGTATTTTTGATGGATGACCTTTGACCAGAGGTTGTTTGAAGAAATAAGTCTCCATCCTGTCTTCGCGACTAGAGCTGTTTAGAAACAATGTATATTTTTTAGACCCCATCCACCCATAACCTTTGGGAGGGCCACAAAGTTCCATTTTATCCAAGGCATCACAAAACTCTCCTTCTGTCCTCCCCAAAGGAATTTGAAGCAACATTTCCTTGATTTTTCCAGTGTTCCTTTTGGGATCGAAGCCATAGATAACCAATAGACTGGTATGACCTCAAGAACTGATTTTACCAATATTAGCCTTCCTGCCCTGGACAACCACCCGAAACTGTAAGATTTTAATCTTTTTTCAAGCTTTGAAAGTAGCCAATTCCAATTTTCTTTAGAGTAATAGTTCA
>ML796433.1:291198-301718 GCA_009831015.1 Picea engelmannii
ACTTCATCGATGCTTCACTAGTATTGAGACGGGCACTTCAGACAGAGGAGTTTGAGGGGTTTGATGTTGCGGTAGCAGATGGCCACACAGTGGAGTGTCTAGACAGAGTTCCAAACTTAGAGATGAAGTTAGGCAACTACACAACGAGAGACACATTTTATGTGGTTGACCTATCAGACACAAATGTGATGTTAGGAGTTCAGTGGATGATTACCTTGGGAAAAATCACTACCAACTACCAAACCTTGGAAATGGGATTCAGAGATCAGGATGGGAAGAAGGTTGTTCTAAGAGGTATGTCGACATGAGAAAATAGGATAGTTTCAAACAAGAGGATGGAGAGTATATTTAGACATGGGGAGCTAGCATATGCAACAAAATGCTTGATCACTACTCAGAAGGATTCGAAAGGTCGACAACAATACCATACATAGATCAAGAATTTATTGGGACGACATCAACAGGTCTTTGAGGCAATTCCACCAGGGATACCGCCTGACAGGGGGTTTGAGCACACCATTGAGTTGGAGGAGGGGGCCAAACCTATGATCACCCCCCTATCATCATCCTAGGAGGTTCAAGGATGCGATAGAGAAGACAATCAAGGAATTGCTGGCAATGGGACACATCAGACCGAGCAACAACCCATTTGATTCTTCAGTTGTCTTAGTTCTGAAGAAGGATGGCAACATGAGGATGTGCATTGATTACCGAGCCTTGAATAATAAAACCATCAAGAACCGGTACCCTATCCCACGCATTGACGAGTTGATGGATAAACTGCATGGGGAAGTTTTCTTCTCAAAAATTGATCTACGCTTTGGATATCCAGATCAACATCCGATAACAAGACATAGAGAAGACGACATTTCAATGTCATTTTGGACACTTCGAGTTCCTGGTTATGCCATTTGGGCTAACCATTGTACCCACTACATTCCAGTCTGGTATGAACCATATATTTAGGGATCAGTTAAGGAAATCAATCTTGGTTTTCTTCGACGACATCTTGATCTATAGTCAGTCATGACAAGAGCATATGAGGCACCTGGATGAGGTTTTGAGCATCATGGAGGCACAATCATTATATGCCAAAGAGTCCAAGTGCGAGTTTGGTATGAAAAAGCTACTTTACTTAGGCCACATCATAAGTGCACAGGGGGTACAGGTGCACCATGAGAAGATCAGGGCCATTCTGGATTGGCTGACGCTCAAGAACGTGACATAATTGAGGAGCTTCTTCAGTCTGTGCAACTATTATAGTTGGTTCGTCCGGGATTTTTCTCAGCTTGGAGCACCGCTGACAGATCTTACCAGGCATGGGGCCTTCATATGGACCGAGAAATCACAGGAAGCCTTTGATCACATGAAGGAAGTCATGGGGACTTGTCTAGTGTTGGCACTACCAGACTTCACCTTGCCATTTGTACTAGAGTGTGACGCATCTGACGAAGGGATCGGTGCAGTTTTGATGCAGGGAGGACACCCCATTGCATTCGAGATATGGAAGATTAGTTAATTTGAGAGGTTGTACTCCATTTATGACAAAGAAATGTTGGCAATCATGCATGCGTTCACCAAGTTCAGACAATATTTGGTGGGAAACAAATTCATGGTCAAGACCGATCACAACAGTTTGAAGTATTTCCTTGGGCAGAAGGACCTCAGTGAGTGCCAACAGAAATGGGTGACGAAGGTACAAGAATTCAGCTTTGACATAGAGTATGTTAAGGGGAAGAAGAACATTGTGGCCGATGCACTATCGAGGATACCTGCGACATGTTCTTTGATGGAGATTTCAGCAGATTGGAAATCCCACTTGTTAGTGGAATATTCCAAGAACAAGTTCGCTTGTGAGGTGATGGATGGGAAGATATAGGATGATCGGTATAGGGTCATTGACGATGTCATATTTTACAAGGATAGAGTCTACTTGGTGCCAGATTCAGGGCTTAAGAAGAAGATCCTCATCGCAGTTCATGATTCACTTCTAGCAGGCCATCAAGGGTTTTTCAAAACCTACAGACAGATCAGAGAGAGGTTCTCATGGAAGGGCCTCAAACAAGACGTTATGAGACATGTCAGTGAGTGTGTGACTTTCCAACAGAACAAGTCAGAGCATGCTCTTCCAGTAGGGTTACTTCAGCCACTCCCCATTTCAGAGAAGAAATGGGAGAGTATATCTATGGAATTCATCACAGGTCTACCCAAGGTTCAGGGTAAGGACTATATCTATGTAGTGGTCGATAGATTGACCAAGTTTTCTCACTTCTACACCATATCGACATAGTACAACGTAGTTCAGGTAGCCGAGCTTTTCTTCAGGGAGGTCTTCAGACTTCATGGGTTGCCGAAGAACATCGTCAGTGACAGGGACARTCGGTTCATAGGGACATTTTGGAGAGAGTTGTTTCGGTTGGTGGGGACAGAGTTGACACCTAGAACCAGCTATCACCCTCAGACAGATGGGCAGACCGAGATTGTCAACAAGTGGGTTGAAGGGTATTTGAGGAACTATGTAGGAGGACAACATAGAACATGGGTAAAGTGGTTACATTTAGGAGAACATTGCTACAACACCACCTTCCACATGTCCATTGGTATGACACCCTTCCGAGAATTGTATGGATATGATGCTCCCACTTTGGTAGACTTGGTCTTTGGGGAGAGCAGAGCTCCCAAGGCCAAGGATTGGATCATAGAGAGTCAAGAGATTATCAAGTTGTTGAAAGAGAACCTTCAAACGATGCAAAACCGACAGAAGATAAGTGCAGACAGACACAAGATAGAGTGCAACTTTGAGGTTGGAGATTTGGTTTTATTGAGACTCCAACCCTACAGACAGTCATCTCTGAAGAAGAGTGGGGCCGAGAAGCCCAAACCCAGATTTTATGGTCCTTACAGGATCATGCACCGAGTAGGCAAGGTTGCTTACAAGCTAGAGCTTCCAGAGGGGAGAAAGATTCATAACGTGTTCCACGTGTCTTGCCTAGAAAAGGCAGTGGGACAATTCTTTACCACATCAGAGGAGATTCCCTCGTTGGATGAGGAGGGACAATTGGAGTTAGTTCCGGAGGAGGTTTTGGAGTTCTGGGAGCGGAAATCGAGGAGCAGGGTCACCAGAGAGTGTTTGATTAGATGGAGAGGGCTTCCAGTAGAGGATGCTACTTGGGAGAGTGAGCAGGTGTTGCAACACCCTGGACTAGTATTGTTTGAGGACAAACAATTTCAGGAAGGGAGGACTGTAATGTCCCTTTCCAAATAGGAGCTCCAGAGAGGAGGCTTAATGGTCTAAACCGCCCCGTTAGACTATAGCCAGGGCCAAAGAGGGGTAAACAAGGTTACTAGAGGTCACTCCAGTCACATGTGTTATATTCAGAAAATGGCATTGAGATAAAAAGGGTTAAAAGCACTTTTAAGTCATTATGATTTAAAAATAGAAGTCAACAATGAATTAGGGTTTCAACAGTGATTTAGGGTTTTGGAAGTCAACAATGAATTAGGGTTTCAACATGATTTAGAGTTTTGGAAAGCTATAAAGGAAGGGTCAGCGACCTAATTCATCATTATGCAGATTATGACTTGTCATTGAGGAGAAGAGGCACATCTCAGGAGAGATAGTTTAGTGTATTCCAGGAGGAAGACACCGGTTGGCTGATTTCGTTGTTGAAAGACACACCCTAGTCACCGGGAAGATCATCCAGGTCTTCCATCATTCTTCATTGATTCCGAAGTGCTCCCATATTCTGGGTATTATCTTTTAGTTGCTTATTTGTATTCCGACTAAGATCCTTTTGTCTTTTGATCTAGTTGAGTGTTGTTATTTTATTCAGCCACAATTGCTTATTTGTATTTCGGATAAGATCCTTTGTTTGTTGATCTAGTCGAGTATTGTCAGTTTATTCAGCCACATTCGACCATTTTGTAATCCAAAGAGATATCATAATACAAACTTTGCAGTCCTTTGTTGCGTTTATTATTTGTATGATCATTTATATGCTATAAACCTTTGATCCTACACACACATTAGCAACATTTCCTAGACTAGCCAAGTCAAGAACATTACATGATCCAATTTACAAAGGGAAGACCAAGCCCCAGATGAGTAAGAAGCAGTCTCATGTAAATCCAGCTGACTCGGTCAAAAGCCTTTGAGAGGTCTATCTTCAGTACTGCTCCTTTTTTCTTCTGGGTCTTTATCCTATGTAAGGCTTTTTGTGCTACACCAATTGTTTCATGAATCTATCTACCTTCCAAAAAAACAAATTGTTCTTGAGAAATGGATTTGGAGAGGATGGCTTTAATTCTTCTGCTAATTATTTTTGCAATGATTTTATAATATAAAGAGATGGGACAGTAATAATCCATACTATCAGGGGAATCTTGCTTGGGAATTAAGGCTATAAAGGTGACATTAAAGGAGGGGTGTATGAAACCATTGATTCTGGATTCTTCAATGACTTTGAGGAGGCCCGAGCTAAAGAAGTTGAAAAAACCAACATAGAAATCCATAGACCAGTCATCTGGTCCTAGACTTTTGTCTTTTTGAAAACTATGAAGGACTTCTTTAAGTTTTGCTTTTGTAACTTCTGACATAAGTTCGTCATTCTCCTCCTCATCAACGAAGCTTGGGAACAAAAGTGCCCTCTGAATTACAACATCAATGGAGACTCTACTATGAGCAGAGTATTGAGCTTTAAAATGGGTCGATCCCTCTCTTGCCATATCTTCAAAAGAGGTTTGCATCCTTCCTAACTGATCTTTGATACCCCGAATAGTATTTATCATTTTCCTACCTGATTTTGTGTGTTTCATCTTCTATATCATTGTTTTATTTTATTATATTATTAATTTATTTTGTTAAATTGTTTTTAAAAAATTGATTATAGTTTTGTATAAAAATAAGGCAAACAATTTTAACTTTTAATAATAATTTTTTTCTTCTATTATATTATTAAATTTATTTTGTTTAATATATATATATAATTTTAAAATATTTGACTTTAAATGTTAGATTTTTTTATTATCATTAAATTTTTGGTCATATTTGTCTAAAAAAATAAATCAAATTATACTTTGAGAACCAAGAGACAATCAAATTATAAATAAAAGAGTTTACTGAATTTGTGTTTAGTTCACTTAGAGTTTCACATTTATTTGTCTTAGGGAATGTAACCTTTGAAGACACAATTACTAAGTAATTGGTTTAGTGGAAAATAAATATTTTGTTTTAGATCCATATTGAAATTACTTTTTTCTTATCAATATCTTTTTAAATGCCACATGTCAACTCCATAATATTTAACATTGAAGGAATTAAGCAACTCCCTCATTCTAGAAAATATCTCCATGTGTATATATCTAAAATTATTTTACTTAAGATGGATATTGATTTTTATTTATTTATGGAGGACATTGAAATATTTTTTTGTTATTAATATTTTTTTTAAATATCACATGTGAATTCCATGTTGAAAAAAAAAACAAAACAATAAACTAGGAGAAATAACTCCATCAACTAAATCACTTATAGAGTTCATCCATTCATATAAAACATAAAATGCATCCAATATCATTACTTAGAAAGGAAATCTAGCCCCGCTGCATATTAGACTAGCTTTCCCTTCTGGAAATACTAGTAATAGCCTGAGAGACATGGAATACTGTATAGTTGAGAGATGGACAAGAGGGTTGGGGTCAATGACATAACTCAAAGTCTTTCTTATTTCCTTGCCCTACCTCTCCGTTCAACCTTGAGAACTGTCTTTGACGTCTACATTTGATCAGGTCTTTTCTATCCTCGGATAAAGGGCTGGCTAGCAGGTGCGAGGACAACCGGTTGGGTGGGATGGAACCTAACTACCTCTAGTGAGGATCTTGAGACCTCCCTTCCTCCTCTGTCTTCCAATTGTTTTTTCATGGCCAACTCTTCTACTATGATATGGGACAAATAGATAATGTAGTCTAAAGGGTCTAGTTTTTAAGACAATTTCTGGTCTTTAAGACAATTTGAAGAGATTTTTTCAAAGGAAAATTAAAGATTTGTATTATTATGTGGAAAAGCTTACATTTATTGATAATGAACATTTTTAATAAGTTTTTAGTGCTTAATCAGTTTTGTATGGACAAGATTAAACATTGATGGAATATTTTTAGTCGTCCCAATAAATTAATGATTGTGATTTCAACCACTAACTTCTTCACACTATGGTGACTAGCTGATTGCCACCTGAGTGATTAGAATTTCATTTTTCATTTTCTGTACCAACTGAAACCTTTCGATGTTCACCAACCACAAATTTGCTGCTGTGCTAATGGGGTTTCATCCTCTGAGCTGAATCTACCTGAGCTGAATCTACCTTATTGAATGCTTTCTGTTTATCTATGGTCTTAGTTGATCGATTGAGAGCGTGTTGTCTCGTCGCTGCTCAGTTCTTGGACGTCGACCGATATAAAATACATATGCTAGAAGCAAGAGTTACGGAGGTTGGTACGTGGAGACATTCCCCTGTGATGATATCAGGATACATCAGAATTGGTGGAAAATGTATATTTAGGAATGAAAACATGTGAATCTTACAGGTAGAACTGGAAGAAATCACCACAGCAGAGTCTGGAATGATATGAGCTATTAGGACGAGATGCCTGTTTCAACGAGATACCTACATACCTATATTCCGATTACAGTGGTTATTTGTTTAGCAGGCAGCAGCCTTAACTGCTAAATTAACTGACGTTGAGTTCCCAAGCCGCAATAATAGAAAGGTAGGCTTGGGCCACCTAGTTCCAGTTCTCGAGACTCAGAATCTTATATCTACAGCATGGCATGGAGGAGACTCAGAATCTTATATTCTACCGTTAGATAATGCTTTATTTTTTGTAGTAGTTTAAATGTGTTAAGTTTTTGTCTTTTGGGATGAGATATTGTTGGATCTGTAGATTTAAGTGGTTAAATCTGTATAATCTAGTGCTTTTCGTTTTTTCAGCAAGCTAAATTCATTTATGCATTTATAAATGCAGTTTAAATAACATAAAGTTGTGATTTTACGACCTGAATCCAATTCTGCATTCATAATGCAATTTAAACAACAAAAAATTGTGATTTTGTGCAGATTTGCAATTTAAACAACAAAAAATTGTGATTTTGTTCAGATTTATGTTGCTGGATCGAGGACAGCAAGCTGAATCCATTTCTGCATTCATAAACAGCAAAAACATAGAGCAGTTAGACAATTCCTTATTCTTTGCCTTAGTCTAAACCTAGAACAGTTAGACAAGGCCTTATTCTTTGCCTTAGTCTAAATGTGCTAAGTTTTTTCCCTTTTTCCCAGAAATCCTGCCAGATATTATGGGATCTGCAGATTTGAGTAATTAAATCTATATAATCTAAATACTCTAGGGGTTTTTCAACAAACTGAATCTATTTCTGCATTCATAAATGCAATTTAAAGAACATAAAATTGTGCTTTAATACATTTATATTTTCAAATTCGAAAAAAAAAAAGGAAAAACATAGACAACGCCTTCTTCCTTTTTCTCTTGACCAAGAAGCATGAAAATGCATAGACAGTTACAACATCACACAAGTCACTGATTGAATAGCCAGTGCTTCGTCCACGTTAGAGAAATGAAAATATTCAGGAAATATATGAATTGGAAACAATAAATTCTATGGCTCTGAGGAAGCTCTGCTTACTAGCTTTGAACCCATGGAAAACAGGTACACCTCACTCTCACATTCAAGGTAATCCCTTAAACTTGTTTGCATCTAAGCAGTTTCATCAACTAGTGAGTTTTTTTTTTAATCCTATGTATTCCTGGAACTAGATGGTTGCAAATTGGAATTGACCATGCTTGTGAGGTTATTTCTGATGAATGACCTTGAATCACAAGCAGTCTCAGCAATGGAAATTTCTAAGCCAAATGCCAAGAGCGATATCGTAGAATTTACTGCCTTCTCTAATTTGAAAGCATCGGAGCGACATGACCTAGCAATGGTCTATACTTGCAGAGTGTAGCAATGGTCTATACTTGCAGAGTGTGTGCAACAAGATCTTTAAAGAATATGAATAGAGGGTCATATGAATATGTAGTCGGTGTAGCAACTTAAATCTGATTGTGGATCGCCTGGGTTGGTTTGGAAAACCTAGCAGTGTTGAGGACTTTCTGTGGGATAGAGGAGACGAAATTCAAAGAGGGTTTGTGAAATAACATTGGAGAATTTGTCAGGATGGAAATCCGAGCGACTTTTTAAATTAAATTGTCAACCAAGAGAATATGACTCCAATCTCTGTATTAATATGTCACCAGAGGATACTCAAGAATTTTGGTTGGTTTGAATTGACAGTCATATTTTTTTTTTAGTTTGAATAAGAATTCTAATCCAATGTCAATAACTTTTTTTTTTCAAAAACAAAAAGAGACTACAAGACAATAGAGATATCTATATGTGCTATAAAAGATCCTATTAGATCAAGTGTATTGTCCTTTCCTCCATTCTAAGTAAGTTAGAAATGGAATGCCATCAATACACCTGGTAACAATGTGAATATCCTAAATAAGAAACCTTGGGATTGAAGAATAATGTATGGGTTTGCGTTAAAGGACAATGTCGAATTGAGCAAGAATTGCTTTATATAAAATACGTGGCTATTTTAGAACTAAAATCATTTAGAGAGCTTTTTTATTTACTTCTCATCTGGATTTCACCGTGTTGTTTAAAAAAAATCTATAAATTTGATAGCTATGAATTTGTTAATTGGGTTTAGCCAAAATATTGTGAGATGGAGGGTTATCCTCTTCACCTAACACCCAAATTTTATTGTAAAATGATATTTTGAAAGATTTGGAAAATAATGGAAAAATATTCATATATACAATAACAAGTGAATTGATAGTTAGGAATTTGTTAATTGGGTTTAGCCAAAATGTTATGAGATGGAAGGTTATCCTCCTCACCCAAATTTTACTGTAAAATCATATGTTGAAAGATTTGGAAAATAATGGGAAAATATCCATATACACAACAACAAATGAAAGTGAGATGATAAGCATTCAATACAACTGGAAAATTGTTTTTTTATTATAAATCTCACTTTTAGTGAAAAAATATATCTCCAAAAAATTGAAAAAAAATGAAAGGAAAAATGCATATCCAATGTGTTTCTGATGTTATTCATTTTTTCAAAACAAAATTCTCATACAAAAGAAAAAATGATATGCAGATAAATCTTTTGATATTACTGAATTTTCCAAAGCAAAATTTTCATACAAACCACAAAAGGTATGCAGATAAAACTTATATTTTCTTTTCGTTTGAAACCTTGGCATACATCCAAACTCTCATACCGAGAAAATATTGTAAAATGTATTTATAATTATGTCACCTTCCAATTTATATTGAAAATGTTAACTAAAAGGGTGATAAAATTTAGAAAAATATTTCATGAAATAATCAAAGTTTATATAAAATTAAATTTTAATGAATTTTCCTCAAAAAAAAAATAACAATTTGTAAAAAAGTCAAAGAGTCACCTAAAGGGCATCCAAAAGATAGAAATAATTGGAAAGCCAAGAGCTAATAACCTTTTTTACAAACATAATTCTTGTGATTCTTGAGGGATAGGGAGAGGTTTTTGCTTTAAGTTGTGTTGCGAGGTATGATTCTGGACTATTCTTATGCATTTAGTTTTATGTCTCACTTTCTTTTGTATGATTTTGACTAATCTTCCATGCAGAGATGTAGCAAGTAGTTGTACTCCCTGGCTCTTCTCGGTTTGTTGCTAGTAGTCATAGAATTTATGCATTATGCATTATGTACGGTTTTCAACTTCTTCCAACCCTTAATGTTGTGTTTATTTTCCATCTTCATGTGTTTTCTTTCACTTATTAGATTACCCACATGCATTTACATTTTGCAATCTTGCATTTAATTTTATAAATAATTTTTAAATAATAAAACATTAACGGTAGGCAAGACAAAATTTGAAAGGTTTCCCATTCCAAATGCTAGGAGGTCTAATTGGGACTTCTCCTCATGTTGAGCCCATGATGTTTATGATGGAACATTTCCTTGGTCAACATTTTGGTGCTAGGAGGGTGGGCGACAAGTTGACCCCCATGTAGCCTTTTTTTTAGAGTGCATGATCGACTCACGATTCCCCTCCATATCCCCGTAGGGGATCAAGTTTTAAGTTTTCTAAGACCATTAAATGAGATTCCCGAAAAAAATAATTAATCATTTGTCGAGAATAAAATTTGATGGTGAAGGGAAAACCAATATCAACTTTACTGTCCATTTCTGAAATATGTCATGAAGATGTATGCACATTATTTCTCCTTACTTTCAAAGGATGAATTTTAGCTTAGTATAACACATTGCCATCTTACACTCACAGTTGGAAGTGATTCATAGAGGTATTCCTAGCTGTTCATGACAATTATGAAATAAAAATCTTGTACTATGATCTAGGTAAACTTTGTAAAAGGAAACATCAACCTATTGAAGATTATTTTTTGAA
>ML796433.1:301818-314258 GCA_009831015.1 Picea engelmannii
TAATTGTTTTATTTAAATTTTTTAGTTGTGATGTTTTGTGTTTTAATATTTTTTAATTGTTTTTTTAATTTTTTACTTTTAATTTATATATTTTAATTGTTTTATTTAAATTTTTTGGTTGTGATGTTTTGTGTTTTAATATTTTTTAATTTTTATGTTTTTTGAGTTTTTTAAATTTTAATTTTTTACTTTTTATTTATATATTTTAATTGTTTTATTTAAATTTTTTAGTTGTGATGTTTTGTGTTTTAATATTTTTTAATTTTTAATTTGATTTGTTAAATTTGATTTTTTTTAATTATATATATATATATTTTTTAAATTTTTTTTTCAATTTTAAATTTTTTCATCTTTGAATTTGAATTGTGTTTTGGGTGTATTTATTTTTAATTCTTAATTTTTTTTTTGGAAAAAAATTGATTTGAAGGTATTTTTTCAATTTTTTTAAAAGTTATTTTGTTATGTAATTTTTTTTAAATTGTTATTTTTACTTTTTTCATTTTTTTAAAAAAGAATTAGGTTTTCCTATTATTTATTTATTTATTTTTAGATTGTGTTATATAATTTTTTTAAAGGTTTTAATTTCTTCTTCTTAATTAATAAATAAATATTTTTTCACTTTTTGATTTAGGAGTCGTTTTTAACTTTTTTTATTTGTGATGGTACGAATAGTCAAGGGAACGATTTCAACTAAGTCATAATTTTAACTCAAAAAATAAAATTGATGTTTATTTGAAGCATTACTTTTCAATTCTATGGTGAGTTTTCAACAATGGTATTGATTGTTAGGCCTGAGATTTTGAACAAGTCACAATTTTAACTACAAAAAAAAATACGGTGCTACTGGTAACACCATTTTTTGAAACAGGGGTTGATTTTGTGTTTTTGACCAAAAAAATAGATTTTTTGAGCTACAGTTTTCTTTTTGAGGTCATAGTTCTCGTTAAGTTGGTAACTATGTTTTAATAAATAGAGATGAATTATTAAATTTAAAAGAAATAGCAAATTTATTGTAAATAATCATTATTGCAATTAACTACACACAACAAACAACAAAAACACTCATTATTATAACTAACTAGACACAATAAACAAACGATCATTAAATTTAAAAAAATAACAATATATTATTATGTATAATCATTATTGTAACTAACTAGACCCAATCATAGATATTATATTCAAACTACTCCAATTACATTGCAAATTAGTTTTTCTCCCGGGATGGGGTGTCACCTTGAAAATACCGCCCAAGCAAGCGGAGGAAGGTCATACTTCCACTTGGGGGCACAAACCACTACACACATATCGAAGGAAGTACTCATGTCTAGTCGGGGGATGAGTTATTAACAACCCCGATCTCCTGGAGCATGGGAGGATCAATCGACATATGGGTGTTGGTACTTCGACAATGATGGGAAATTACTTTGCCCAAACTACAACTATTGCTGCATTCACTCTGCATACTCCACGTTGCTTTATGGGGTGGACTTCATCATTGACGAGAGATGGTTTCATTTGTGTTTGGTTCCCTTTGGATAATTTTTTTCCCATGCCGAGAGGCCTGAACTTGGTGAATAGTTTTGCATCCTCAGAGGTGTTATCGATTGTTTCGCTTGCCTCATGCTGAGAATTCGATAGAGGGGACGATCACGACAAGGTAGTAATTCCCGCAGATGGATGAATAATAAGCATACATGAGTTATGATCTCATCCAATCTCCCTGAGCGTGAGATACAATTTCTTTACCTCCCAATACTGAAGAGCAACGTGAATTGTCCATGCAAGAGGTAGCATAGATATGGGGTTGTCAGGTTGAGTTGTTTGATGTGGACTATGCAACACCAGATGATGGTTGTAGGCCTTCCTCTGTTCCTTTGGGAACTTCTCCTGTGAGTGATGCTTCTCAAATCGGGTCAACATATTCTCAGGGTGCATTCTGTACCTTTGGCTCCTTTCGTGTCAGTTCGAAAGAATTCCATGTACCACACTCTGCTTCGTGCAATCTTGGCTCAAGGGAAGAACTCTTACAATTGGTCTCTAAAATGTGCAACAAAGTAGCGGATCTAAATTTGAGTATCGAGTTGCTGAACTGACACATCTCTTGGCTCGTGGCTCTGAATGCTAGCAAGGCTCTCCAACATCTGGTTCCTGATATGTCTGCTTAGGATGCTCTCTTGCTGCATGCCTTTATTCCTCTGCTGATGGGAAAACAAACTTCTCCTCAGAATGACCAGGTCTCACCTCATGTATAATAGTGGTTTTATTCTCAAGTATTTTTTTGGTTTTAGTTTCACTATTCTAGTTCTTAGTAGGATATAAATTTTGTTGAACAAAATGGATTGTAGCGAATGTATCCTTCTTTCTAAGACGTTGTCTTATTTTTTGACCCCTCGGGGCAATCATAAGTCTAAACTATGGCTGAGAAGGGTTGGTTTCCTTTCATGTCAACTATAATGTTCCTGACTTGGGCTAGTCTAGGAAACACTGCTAATGTGTGTGTAGAATCAAAGATTTACATCATATAAATGATCATACAAATAATAAATGCGACAAAGGACTGCAAATTTTGTATTATGATATCTCTATGGATTACAAAATGGCCGAATGCGGCTGAATAAACTGACAATACTCGACTAGATCAACAGACAAAGGATCTTAGCCGGAATACAAATAAGCAACTAAAAGATAATACCCGGAATATGGGAGCACTACAGAATCAATGAAGAATGATGGAAGACCTGGATGATCTTCCTGGTGACTAGGGTGTGTCTTTCAACACCGAAATCATCCAACTGGTGTCTTCCTCTTGGAATACACTGAACTATCTCTCATGAGATGCGCCTCTTCTCTTCAATGAAAAGTCATAATCTGCATAATGATGAATTAGGTTGCTGACCCTTCCTTTATATCTTTCCAAAACCCTAAATCATGCTGAAACCCTAATTCACTGTTGACTTCCAAAACCCTAAATCACTGYTGAAACCCTAATTCACTRTTGACTTCTATTTTTAGCTCATAATGACTTAAAARCRCTTTTAACCCTTTTTAGCTCAATGACACTTTCTGAATATAACACCTGTGACTGTAGTGACCTCTAGTAACCTCGTTTACCCCTCTTTGGCCCTGGCTATAGTCTAACGGGGCARTTTAGACCATTAAGCCTCCTCTCTGGTGCTCCTATTTGGAAAGGGACATTATAGTCCTCCCTTCTCGAAATTGCTTGTCCTCAAGCAATGCCAGTCCAGGGTGCTGCAACACCTGCTCGCTCTCCCAAGTAGCGTCCTCTATTGGAAGCCCTCTCCATCTGATAAAAAACTCTCTGATGAACCTGCTCCTCAGTATTCGCTCCCGAAACTCTAAAACCTCCTCTAGAACTAACTCCAACTGTCCCTCCTCATCCAACGGGGGAAGCTCCTATGATGTGCTAATGAATTGTACCACTGCCTTTTTGAGGCAAGACACGTGGAACACAATATGAATCTTGCTCCCCTTTGGAAGCTCTATCTCGTAAGAAACCTCGCCTACTCGACGCATGATCCTGTAAGGACCATAAAATCTGGGCTTAAGCTTCTCGGCCCCACTCTTCTTCAGAGATGACTATCTGTAGGGTTGGAGTCTCAAGAAAACCAAATCTCCAACCTCAAAGATGCGCTCTATCCTGTGCTTGTCCGCACTTATCTTCTGTCGGTTTTGCGCCGTCTGTAGGTTCTCTTTCAACAACTTGAGAATATCTTGACTCTCTATGATCCAATCCTTGGCCTTGGGAGCTCTTCTCTCCCCGAAGACCAAGTCTACCAAAGTGGGAGCATCATATCCGTACAATGCTCGGAAGGGTGTCATACCAATGGACATGTGGAAGGTGGTGTTGTAGCAATTTTCTCCTAAATGTAACCTCTTTACCCACGTTCTCTGTTTTCCTCCTACATAGTTCCTCAAATACCCTTCAACCCACTTGTTGACAATCTCGGTCTGCCCATCTGTCTGAGGGTGATAGTTGGTGCTAGGTGTCAACTCTGTCCCCACCAACTGAAACAACTCTCTCCAAAATGTCCCTATGAACCGATTGTCCCTATCACTGACGATGTTCTTCAGCAACCCATGAAGTCTGAAGACCTCCCTAAAGAAAATCTCGGCTACCTAAACTGCACTGTACTCTGTCGGTATGGCATAGAAGTGAGAAAACTTGGTCAATCTGTCGACCACTACATAGATACAGTCCTTACCCTAGACCTTGGCTAGACCCGTGATGAAGTCCATAGATATACTCTCCCATTTCTGCTCTGGAATGGGGAGTGGATGAAGTAGCCCTGCTGGAAGAGAACGCTCCGACTTGTTCTGCTGGAAAGTCATACACTCACTGACGTGTCTCATAACATCCTGTTTAAGGCCCTTCCATGAGAACCTCTCTCTGATCTGTCTGTAGGTTTTGAAAAACCCATGATGGCCTGCTAGAGGTGAATCATGAACTGCGGTGAGGATCATTTTCTTAAGCCCTGAATCTGGCACCAGGTAGACTCTATCCTTGTAAAATATGACATCGTCAATGACCCTATACAGGTCATCCTGTATCTTCCCATCCATCACCTCACAAGCAAACTTGTTCTTGGAATATTCCACTAACAAGTGGGATTTCCAATCTGCTGAAATCTCCATCAAAGAACATGCCGCAGGTCTCCTCGATAGTGCATCAGCCAAAATGTTCTTCTTCCCCTTGACATACTCTATGTCAAAGTCAAATGCCTGTACCTTCATCACCCATTTCTGTTGGCGCTCACTGAGGTCCTTCTGCTCAAGGAAATACTTCAAACTGTTGTGATCAATCTTGACCACGAATTTGCTGCCCACCAAATATTATCTGAACTTGGTCAAGGCATGCATGATTGCCAACATTTCCTTGTCATAAATGGAGTACAACCTCTCAGGTTGACTAAGATTCCGGCTCTCGAATACAATGGGGTGTCCTCCCTGCATCAAAACTTCACCGATCGCTTCACCAGATGCGTCACACTCTGGTACAAATGGAAAGGTGAAGTCTGGTAGTGCCAACACTGGACAAGTGCCCATGACTTCCTTCATGTGATCAAAAGATTCCTATGATTTCTTGGTCCATATGAAGGCCCCATGCTTGGTAAGATCTGTCAGTGGTTCTCCAAGCTGAGAAAAACCTCGGATGAACTGCCTATAATAACTGCACATCCCGAAGAAGCTCCTCAATTATGTCACGTTCTTGGGCGTCGGCCAATCCAGAATGGCCCCGATCTTCTCTTGGTGCACCTGTACCCCATGTGCACTGATGATGTGGGCTAAGTAAAGCAACTCTGCATACTGAACTCGCACTTGGACTCTTTGGCATATAATGACTGTGCCTCCATGATGCTCAATACCTCATCCGGGTGCCTCATATGCTCTTGCCATGACCGGCTATAGATCAAGATGTCATTGAAGAAAACCAAGACTGATTTCCTTAACCGATCCCTGAATATATGGTTCATGCAAGACTAGAATGTAGCGAGTGCATTGGCTAGCCCAAATGGCATAACCATGAACTCGAAGTGTCCAAAATGACATCGAAATGCCGTCTTCTCTATGTCATGCTCTCAGATGCTAATTTGATGATATACAGAGCGTAGATCAATTTTTGAGAAGAAAAATGCCCCATGCAGTTCATCCATAAGCTCGTCAATGCATGGGATAGGGTACCGGTTCTTGATGGTTTTCTTGTTCAAGGCTTGATAATCAATGCACATCCTCATGGTGCCATCCTTCTTCAGAACTAAGACAACTAAAGAAGTAAATGGGCTGCTACTCGGTCTGATGTGTCCCATCGCCAACAATTCCTTGATTGCCTTCTCTATCTCATCCTTGAACCTCTTAGGATGACGATAAGGGGGGGTGATCATAGGTTTGACCCCCTCCTCCAACTCAATGGTGTGCTCAAACCCCCTGTCAGGTGGTCTCCCTGGTGGAATTGCCTCAAAGACCTGCTGATGTCTTCCCAATAAATTCTCGATCTCTATGTGGTATTGTTGTCGACCTTCTGAATCCTTCTGAGTAGTGAACAATCATTCTGCGACATATGCTACCTCCCCATGTATGAATATCCTCTCCATCCTCTTGGCTAGAACTGTCCTGGGTGCTCCTGTCGACATACCTCTTAGAACAACCTTCTTCCCATCATGATCTTTGAATCCCATTTCCAAGGTTTGATAGTTGGTAGTGATTTTTCCCAAGGTAATCATCCATTGAACTCCTAACACCACATCTGTGTTCGATAGGTCAACCACATAAAATGTGTCTCTCACTGTGTAGTTGCCTAAATTCATCTCTAAGTTTGGAACTCTGTCTAGACACTCCACTGTGTGGCCATCTGCTACCGCAACCTAAAACCCCTCAAACTCCTCTGTCTGAAGTGCCTGTCTCGATACTAGTGAAGCGTCGATGAAGTTGTGGGTGGCCCCACCATCTATCAGGGCGATTTCCCATTGCCCCTGAATAATCCCTCTGATATGGAGGGTATCATACATGGGAACACCAGAAAGGGTCGCTATGACTCCTCCCTTTGCTGGTTTCCTCCTATTAGCCTGCTCTGGCGGTTGTGGGACTACTGGAGGATGGGCTCCTGCCGGTGTCGGTGGTCTATGGGGAAGATGCTCCTCTGCTGGTGCTGACTCCTCCTCTGAACTAGTGGATCCATTTTCCTGCTCATCCTTCTCACTGTCCACGCTATCTGCTGCTACCTCAATATAATGAATCTCTCCCTTGCCCATGCACCTGTGGCCTGGGACCCAAGGATCTCTACAGATGAAGCAAAGCTTCTTCCTCATAAACTCTCACCTAGTCTCATCATCCAACTTCTCCTTGCCCTTCCATTCTCTCTGGAATGGCATCCTGTCTTGATCCCTATGGGGCACAAATAGTTTGGAGAAAGTTTTAGTCTTTGGCATTGAGTCTACCAGATCTCGAGTGCGAAGGATGGCATCCTGCAAAGTGGGAGGTTTGTATTCCTTCACCCATCCTCTCAAAGGCTCTGTGAGTCCTTCTGTGAATAGCATGATCAACCCGGGCTCTGATATATCTGTCATTGCCATGACTACCTGCTGAAACTCTATGATGAATGCCTCTGCTGTGCCAGTTTGTCTCAACTGGGCTAGATCCATGAAGTGTATCTCAGGATCCTTCCTATCAAACCTATCCATGAGCCTATCTGTAAACTCCTTATAGGAGGTGATGCGACTGTGACCCAATGTCACCAGTCCATGATACCACCACTCCTGTGCCTCACCCTCCAAGTGTAAGGTCGCGAAACTGATGGCCTTTGTCTCGGTCATCTAGTTGAGCTTGTAATACGTGTCTATCTTCTATACCCAAGCTCTGGCAGTGTATTTGGACGATTCGTCAAAAGAAGGGATGGTGAGTTTCCCAAATTTTCAGATGAAATCGAGGTTATGCCCCTGCTGCTGTTGTGGTCCTCCCCTTTGCAGCTCTCTGTGGCGGTTCCCGAGTCTAAGTCTACAGTACTCAACTAAGGTCATGTCCTTATGGAAGTCACAACCCAATGCTGCGTACTCCCTCTTATAATCTGCAATGTCGTCGGCATGAGTGGGTGGCCTCTGTGATATTGGTGTCGGTGTTGATAATTGGGGTGCCCTTTGGAAACTTGGAAACAAGGGTACGGGAATCCTACTCACAGAGGTGTATGTGCGAGAGGGTGACTGGGGTCTACCGCATGCTCCTGAGTTCCCTTGTGCTGCATGCAGGACTTGTGTATCTGGGGTGCCCACTCTAGCGAATCTATCAATCACCTGTGCCAAGGACTGAGACATGGTCCATTGACTAGCTAACATATCATTGATAACCTGCATAAAAGCTGCCTCTGGATCTACTGGGGCCTTGCCACTGCCCTCTGGTCGCTCATATCTATCTCCTAGCATCCTCTCTGCCTCGTGCTCAGCCTCACACTCTGCAATTCTCTCTACTTCTTTATGTGCCTCTTCCTCTTCCTCTGAGCTAGGAGGAAAAGGGGGGAAATCAAGCCTATGCCTTCTTTCCTGATGCCTGTTGTAAGTGACATATTCATCACCTATGTGTTCACGACCCTCTGGGTCTTCTGCTGCACTCATTGTCTTCAGTCACAGGCTGGTAGGACTAAAGCTCTGATACCACTGTAATGTTCATGACTTGGATAGTCTAGGAAACACTGCTAATTTGTGTGTAGGATCAAAGGTTTACAACATATAAATGATCATACAAATAATAAACACGACAAAGGACTGCAAAGTTTGTATTATGATATCTCTGTGGAGTACAAAATATGCGAATGTGGTTGAATAAACTGACAATACTCGACTAGATCAACAGACAAAGGATCTTAGTCAGAATACAAATAAGAAACTAAAAGATAATACCCGAAATATGGGAGCACTGCAGAATCAATGAAGAATGATGGAAGATCTGGATGATCTTCCCGGTGACTAGGGTGTGTCTTTCAACACCGAAATCAACCAACTGGTGTCTTCCTCCTGGAATACACCGAACTATCTCTCCTGAGATGCGCCTCTTCTCCTCAATGACAAGTCATAATCTGCATAATGATGAATTAGGTTGCTGACCCTTCCTTTATAGCTTTCCAAAACCCTAAATCATGCTGAAACCCTAATTCACTGTTGACTTCCAAAACCCTAAATCATTGCTGAAACCCTATTTCACTGTTGACTTCTATTTTTAGCTCATAATGACTTAAAATCACTTTTAACCCTTTTTAGATCAATGTCACTTTCCGAATATAACACATGTGACTGGAGTGACCTCTAGTAACCTTGTTTACCCCTCCTTGGCCCTGACTATAGTCTAACGGGGCGATTTAGACCATTAAGCCTCCTCTCTGGAGCTCCTATTTGGAAAGGGACATTACATCAATCTTGTCATAAGAGAACTACATGTTTGTACACGAAATTTTGTAGCAATTAATACAAATCTTTCTTACATACAAAAAAATAAATAACTTTTTTTGTACACTAACATAATTTAACAATAATACCATAAAAAAATCAATCATAGATATTTTATTCAAACTACTCAAATTGCATTGCAAATTAGCTTCTTGTTGTAAACTTACATTTAACGAACAATTTATTCATTTTTAAGCACAATTTAATTACAAAGGTGAAAAACAAAATTGAAGTAAGTTTTACTATTAATGTTTCATGAATTAAACTTTATAGTTTTTCTTTAATAATAATGAGAAGAGTTGCATGCAACTTAGTCCCCACCTTTTCGACAAAGAGATTAATGCCTTTTTGACAAACAACTTTGCAAATTTACTGTCTTTTTGACTATGAGATTATCAAATTTAGTTGCAAATGGAGTTATCTATTTGTGCCAAAGTATACAAACCAATATCATTAACCCTATTTAAAAAGGATGGACCCAACTTTATATATAGGACTTGTGCATATGTACCCTTGATATCTATCATACTATTATATCACTATTATACAATAAAGATGGAATGAATTGTTGAGATCTTTACACTTGTTTTTGTTTAATGTTGCCCTATTAAAAAAAAAAAACCCTTGCAACACCCATAATAGAAATTAACCAATACCCTTGTTGCGCCTCTTCCACACCTTCCATAGTCTAACTCATTTCAATGACACATCAAGTTGTTGGATGAATCATGCAATACCACTAGTTCTTCATGTCCTTTTGACCTACTTCAAATAGTCGAGTAGAGAGATGAGCATCAATTCAAGCAATACCAATGAAGTATCCACACCGTCGATTAGACTAAGTACACTTGATATGCAATTCTATATGCAAAGTTGAAAATGCAGGAACATAATATACTGGCACATAAGAATAAAATGTTGTACAATACACAATATGCAGATAATGAAAGAGATAAACTACTGGAAGTAATAAGTAAATGACCATTCATTGTATTTCAGCAAGAAGACACCCCTTTTATCAAAATGGGTGATTTTTCTTTACAACAACAACAAGAGACTTGTTACTTTGTTTTTGAATGACAAGCGTTGTTTTTGCTTTTTAGTTAGTTAACTGCATGATAGAAAAATCATGCTAATTATTTATTAGGAACTTCCCTGTTCAGTTGGACTGGCGAGGGAAGTTTACAATAGAAACACCTATGCGAAGGGGGATGGGCACCCTCTTTGGTGGCCCAATTCCTCCCTGTTTAGATCCAGAAGTGTCCCCACTTCCGCCAACATATGAGGAAATTTGCACTGCATTCTCTCCAATGCTTTCTCAAGTTGTGTCAGGATCATATCTGCATGGGAGAAACTAATGATGTTTTCCTATGAATCGATGCTTGTCCCACAAGATCCACACACGAGCATCCGGGTGAAAGAACAATGTCGTGTGAATTTTATGAGGCCTTTATTTTTCATTCTCTAGTGTAGTTGGTAAGGAAACGAGTACCTAAATATGGCACTGAGCGAAAGTGTGGGTAAGATGCTGAGCTGAGTATTGTTCTTGTTGTTGATGTCCAAACCTTGAAAGAACCAGAGTAAGGGGCATCTTGACCATATACTTATCCACTCGGTACTGATCAACCATAGATGCATTATCTGCCTCAACACTTCCTTTAAATACAAGCTCCCTAGAAGAAAAATAGGTGTGTCTAATACCCCCTCTCTGATTAACTGCTCCAACTAAAAAGGGATGCCTCTGTAGGTGATTTTGCCTCGCTATACTGCATTTGTAAGAACTCCGTTTGCCTGAATCTTTCTCAAAAATTTGTTTGGTCAAAAGGAAACTTCCAGACAAAGTGTTATAATATGCTGAGAATTGGGTTGGAGTACATAACCTATTGGTGAAGACTATTGGAACAAAAATCAAATTTTCCATGAGAAATGTTTGAGATGCACAAGGCAAAGATGAAGGTGGAGTAGGGCCTGAATTCAAAAGTTGGTCAGGTTGGCATGCTATCACATCGGCCTCTTGGGGAGAGAGACAGTATGAAGGGCGATTGGGAAAAGAGGCTTCCATAAGGAGATCAATGGTGTGCTCAATAGAGCAAGACAAGGCCAGTCTCGTGGTTTGGGGGAAGGCATTTGTTAAGCCCTAATGTTGGCTCATTAACCATTAATTGGGGCATATTAGATTAGTAATTTTATTTTATTTATGTCGGCTTTAGGCCATTAGTTGTAATTATACCTCCTAGTCTCCTATATATACCAAGGAGACATTTTCATTTTGAATCATCTTGTACTTGAACATTTAAGTGGGGTAAAAGGAGGTTTCCCCCTTGAAGAGGCTTATTATCTGAAATTATATCAGTTTCAAGGTGTTGAGTACTTTTACTGAGGTTTTTCCATGCTATATTGAGGTTTGGTTCTTAACATATGGTATCAAAGCTCAAGGTCTTGGGGTTTCGCTGCTACATCTGAGACACCGTGGAATTTTTTCTATAACTTTTTTTCTAAACCGTTTCATAAGGAACCTCTTGGAGGGTATTTAGTAGACGGATCAAGGTATGTTGGGTTCAAAATTCAGCTCCTGAGACCTTATACTTTCAGAGATAAAGCCTGTACAAGATAGGGTTCTAGAATCATCCTGAAATGAGTCAATGCGGAATTTTCGCTATACAAAATTTTCTGTAACGTTTCAGACCGTGCACTTCAGAGGCCATTTACATAAATTAGTAATACAGTTGTGGTAAAAATTTCAGCTTCTGGGTCATCTTAAATTTGTAGATACACCTTGTGTAAGATAGGGTATCTGACTAGTCCTATTGACTAGTCTCAAGAAGGTGTTCCAGGTAAAACAAGCATAAATTCTTTCTAGAGTATCCAAATTGAGTGGGAATGGTTGCATTGGATCATGGACAGTCTGTAGTATTTTGGGTGCGAGTTTCAGAATTTTATATCAATTATTTTGTGTGGGGCATTCTATACAAGTGATATCTCCTGGAAAGGACATAAATCGACAAGTTGTGAGGAAGTTACCGTAAATTCCACTTGGCACATCCAATTTCGATCAGACCTGTGGCATTGCAGAGAAGAAATATCAAAGAACTACCTAAAAGAAAGTTTCATACCCAGAAGGGCCGAAAATTGGGAGATAGAACAGAATAAATATTGTTTAGCAGAACCACCTCAAAATCAAGACTCAAAAGTGATATTTGGCCAACATGCCACCCAAAAAGGGATCTTCTACACCAAATAAGCCTCCAGAAAATCCTAATTGGACTCTTGATGAAGGTGAAGAAATGCGTAGGGACATAAATGATTTACAAAAGAAGATAGTAACTAAATATGAACTACAAGAGATGATGGATTCAATGGAAGCTAAGTTGGATACTAAGATGGATTCAATGGAAGCTAAGATGGATTCAATGGAAGCTAAGTTGATGGATGGCTTAAAAGGGGAGATCATGGAAGTAATGAGAAATTTCGTAATAGAGAAGACACCCA
>ML796434.1:6852-44674 GCA_009831015.1 Picea engelmannii
AAGGCCCATCCAATGGAGCCTTGATTCACTGGTGAGGTGAAGTTGACAAGTGCTAAGTCATGTACGAAGACAACATTCGCACTATGGTCTGCCCCACTTGCATGGAATGAGTTTGAAAGGGATGAGGCCAGATGCAAGGTCTGAGCAATTTTGGCAGAATAGATGCCCCTCAGAGCCAGCACCTAGGCCAAACAAAATCTTCTCTTTGCAGTGTTGCATATCCGAGCATGTTTCTTGAAGCACTTTAAGAAATAAAATAAAATTGTAAAGCCTTCTCCATTCAAGGGCAGTGAAGAAAAGGTGGCCAGAAGCCTTGTGGTTGATAGGTAGGCCATCACTCTTAGGGATGAATGCATGCATTGTAAGGTAGATATACATCCTCTATTATAGAGTGGATTGGTTGGCCTTGACAGCATTTTCTTATAGTCGTGTTTCTGATGAACCACCACAGCCATTGCTTAGTCTGCTTGCTATAATTTAGTGGACAAAAACTCAGGCATAATAATGTGTAAAATTTGCTAAGTTGTGGTACCAGAATAACTACCATTTAACCTATAACCACAAGTTAAGTTGGGAGCTTTGGTACTCTTGTGGGATAAATTACAAACCCATGGCCAACAAAACAATCAATCAATCAATCTAGAATGCAAATTCACAGTCGAGAAGGAGAGCTCAACAAAACCCAGATGTGTCGAAAATTAATCAATCAATTGACCCAACAAAACAATCAATCAATCGAGAATGCAAATTCCTAGTTGAGAATGAGAGCTCAATAAAACCCAAATGTGTCTAAGTCAGTGAATCACTTGAGAATGCGAATCTAAAGTTCAATGAGTTATAGTTAAATCATGCATGCGGGCATTCGTCAATCATTGCAAGGCAAAGACGAGCCATTGCACAGAGCAAGCAATGCTAATTAATAAAAGACGATCGAACTGACCTGGGGAATGGTTGAAGGAGATGAGAAGAGCCAATATGAGCTGGAAGGCGAGTGCGAGTTGAGATGGAGTCTGTGGTACCTACTGCTGCAGCAAATACAAATAGTTGATGAAGAGGAGGGTATGATGAGATTGTGAGCGTCCTTAGAGCCATTGTATGGATGGCATACGTATTATTCTGGGAGTTATTCCCACTAGCCTTCGGCGTAGGATTCTATGTGTATTAATTCCTACTCGCTTTACGAATTATATGGATTGCAACCCATCCAAAATTATCATGGATTGCAACCCATCCAAAAAAGTCCATGGAAAATGTACCTTTAACACTTTCGCTCACAACGTTGAACAACTGTTGTATGGCAACTGTTGTACGGCAACGTTGTCTCTACCAGGTTGGAATGGGAATAAATGCATTACTACAGCGGGACTGAGCACAGACACGTGAGAAGCACCTTGAAGTATATGTGGTATCCATGCAGAGGATGACTTGTGGCAGCATGTCACAGGCCAGACACAAGACATTTGGCTTGTAGATGACCCCTAAGGTTAATATGCGAACGAGGCAGTTTTTTCCTGGGGTGTATATAGTTCAAACATGGGACTTAGAAAATTTATGTCTCAATGACTTGCAATAAAGGTTCCTGGAAAAGAGGACCAGGAAGCATACACATTAAACATTCAAATATAATAAACACAAATTCCTAACATAGTTGAAGAAAAAAAAATTAGTGTTTCCGAATTAGTTTTCTTTGAAATTTATTAAAAATTAATAATGCCTTGCAACAAAGGTTCTTGGAAAAAAGGACCAGGAATCATACACATTAAACATTCAAATATATAATTAGTTTTCTTTGAAATTTATCAAAAATTAATAATGTCTTGCAACAAAGGTTCATGGAAAAAAGGACCAGGAATCATACACATTAAACATTCAAATATAATAAACACAATTTCCTGACATCCAGTATAGTTGAAGGCAAAAACAATTTGCATTTTTGAATTAGTTTTCTTTGAAATTTATCAAAAATTAATAATGTATGTTACATATTTATGGAACATGTTCCATATTTCTGGAAATTTAAATGTGTTTGTCATATAGACTGGGATTGGAGCTCTCGTGGACCATAAAAGAAATAAGTACAAGAAATAGGACTGTAGAAAGAAGAAGTGCGCGACGGTAGAAAGGAAGACCTGAAAAGAAGAAATTGGAAGTTATGAGTCTTTGGTTAGAGATTTCTATTTAAAGAGGTAGAATAACTGGATTTATAAAGAAAACAAGATGCGATCAGTATAGACTTACTATGAAGTCGATGCGTTTTTGTTGTTGTCGTCGACAGCCACTAGAATCGTGCCAACCGGTTGTTGACCTTCGTCGATGAGCTTGTCCATTCTCCATTGGAACCATTCTTCAATGTAGCTTCTCATGGGGGCCACGTTGATTTCATCCCGGATTTCTATGTCGAAAAACTCGTTTTCTAATTTCCTTACATCCATAGAAATACTATGTAGAGTCTATTCAATTTATTCATTGTGTGTCGAATAGTCCACTAGCCAGTTCTCGACCTCATAAACACCATATTCAAGGATGTCGTAAAACTTTTCTAAAGACAACCCCTTTAAAATATAAAGTTGTTCATTGAAGGCTTCTTTGGTCAAGGACAAGGATTTGAGGATTAAGTTTGGGTCTTGAACCTCGTTGGTACTTCCGGTTAAGTCTATTTGGGTCAAGTTTCTGAATAATTCTTCTTTCTTCGATATGGCTTGTTCACATGATTTGACAATAAGCTGCAGATTCTCAACTTTCTTTTGCCAACATGCTTTTAATTGTTTGATCCGCTTTGGGGAGGGGAGATCCTCTTCTCTTCTTTTCAGATCCGAGTTATTGATGGGATGTTTGGCAAAAGGGGTCACCATCTGTTCATAGAAACGTTCTTTATTTTTTAAATTCATCTGCAAATGTCCGTGCAAATCATTTGCCCTAATTTGAAAGGAAGCTATTTTTTGTGATGTTTCTCAGGCTTCAGTAATTAGCTACATTATTTTCTTGATGTTCTTCTCTACAACGGCTCTACACGATGTGAGGAGGCTGGAGGATCCTTTTAACTTGGTTGCAAGGGTAGCAGGCACGGTTTTTACTAAAGGACTAGCAAACTCTAGGGTAGCAGTGAAAGCCTCTTCCAATTCCTTGACTCGGTCGTTCAGTCTGGCATTCTCCGCTTCAATTCCTCCAATGGAATCATCAAGAGCATCATCGGTTATGCGGTGAAATCAGGAGATTTGGGATGACCGCATTTTGCTAAAGTTAATCTCTGTACGAGATTTGTCTTTCTTAATTGTTACATCTCTCTTTTCAATGATTACACTTTTAGATTGACTGTCAAAAATAGCACTCTGGAATACAAAGGATTCATCTTCGTAAAAAAATGTTGGTCTCAACGATTTTCATTGTGAAAATATGGTGCATCCCATCCGCGTACAGGTGAACTTTGTGCATGTGCTCAATTTCAGTTTCAAGCTGCATGTGCTCACTTTCAATTTCGGGTTCTTTCGCCTACCCTACAATGTTTTTTCTCTTCTTCGTCACGGGAAGCTTGTGAGAACTATCAATTTTTGCGCGAGGAGGGTTCTTATCTCCTCCTCCGTTTGAAGATTTTTGAGTTGCTTTCTTACTGGGGTGGGTCGTTGAAGCGATGCTCTGTGATGTCGTGCTCTTGGGAGTGTTGACCAGGGACTGGGCACTCTTCTCACTGGATACTTTTATGTGTTGTCTGTACAATTCAGTCGCGCTTTGCAATGTCTCTATGTCGCAATCGTTAGAAGCATGAGTGTTGTCGTCATTGTCCCTATCTTTCGTCAGGCGTCTATGGATAAAAGAGCTGCTAAATCCAACTGATAGTAAATGTTCTCGAAAATTCCCATTAGGGTCGAACTCTTTTAGCCTTTTAGCATATGTTAGGTTCAAGTTCTTGAAATGGCATGTGAATTCATCAATCTTGTTGACGTTTCTGCACACAAAGTCCCCGACTTTCCAGGGCAAACGAAGGAACTGTTTTTTTCTCTTGTCATGGAAAAAATGCAACCTGTGGTTGTATTGCCTTGCTATTTATGTAACAAATATCTTTTCCGTAATGTGGCATGGAAGGAAAACAGGATTTTCCTTGGAGCCGAAGACCATTAGTACACTGTAATTTTCTTTTTGTTCAAGTGTCTCCTTCCTGTCCAAAAACTTGGTTGCCTGGCCAGACATATGAGGAGCATCCTTTCCTAACAATAAATCTTTGAAAAATGAGACAAAGTCATTAAAAACCTCATAAAAACAATGGGAGGCCTTGTGCCTCCACAAGGCCTGGTACCATAATGTTACTGGGTCGAATTCATAGTTTATTTTCTTGGATAGAGATAGTTTTGAAAACGGACAGCAATGCACTATTGCGAAAATCAAGTAGGATGACATATAAAATTTATTCGATTCTTTGAATCATGACAGCTGGGAACAAATTTCAATGGAAATTAGCTTCCCCCAATCGAAAATGAATTGTTCCTTGACTATGAAGTACAAAATATAAATAATTATACCGAAAATGCTTGTCGTGGATTCCTGTCCCGTTATTCTTGTAAACAGCGAAGCAATTTCCTGAAATGGATTTCTAAAGGAACTGACCTGCAAATTTGTGATATCTTCAGGAACTGTTGTCGGGTCTTCGAGGAACTCGGGTAAGAGGTCCAACCTGTTAACATGTTTCTCTAGGAATTGTTTGCAGTCTTGTCCTCTAAAGGTCAAAGTTGGGTCTGATAATCTTAACATCTCGCGGAAGACCTAAGGTGATAAAGAAATAGGAGAATGGTCGCGTAGTGGAATAATTCTTTGGCTTGAAATATATTTTTCGATGCACCAAGAGACCACCTCCTTACAGTAAAAAACCTTAGGGATGCAGCATGCACGAGCGATTCCAGAGGTCCAAATCACTTTGTTATAGGCGGAACGGGATGAATAGTAAGAGTATGCCCTAGACCACTGGAAGTTCCGGTCCTCACGTCCGAAGATATTAACTGTATCTCCACAGAACTACGGTCGAGTTGCTGCCATAAGTTTACAAGAAAGTTTGTTTGCTCCATACGATGTCTGAAATGAAGAGTTGGAAGGGATAATACAACCCTACGCAAATCTTGGTCCAAATGTGTGTGAATGGGAGATCTCCTCGAGACCTTCACTCATTAATGACAATTTCGACGGTTGTTGCATGATGTGTTGTTAGCATTAAAGACTAGTAATTGCATACATAGAATTGTGAACATGGCGAATACGATAATGAGAAATTAAGGATTGGATATTTCCTAAACGAGCCAACGCGACGACCCGTGTTTAAGATGAAAAATCAGAAGGGATAATATAACTCTCCGCAGATCATGGTTTAATGCGTATTAATGGGAAATCTCCTCGATCGTTTTGCTCATTAATGACAATGTTGACGGTTCATGCATGGTGAGTTGTTAGCATGAAAGGTTACTAATTGCATATTAAGAAAGAAGTGTGAAGGTCGCGGGGATGGGAAAGAGAAATTAAGGAGTGTTTAATTATAGAAAGCAGTCGGGCGGGCTTCAAAATAGGGTTCCAAGGTACAACCGTTGGAGTTGAGGGCCCGAGGGTCAAATTGTATGTCTCGGAATTTTTTGAGTGCAAAATGCATAACACGGAAGAGGGCATGATGGGACAAACCAGAGGGCAATTTGTATATCGCGGAAGTCTAGGTAATGTTTGCAGGACATGGAACAATGGAAGTGCAAACATGAGCCCGCCTATCCGGGAACCCACAATTGAAAAATTGGTTGAAGTATGGAATAGAGAAACGGATGGGAAGATTCGTTTTCACTAATATATTGAAACTTTTAATATATATCCCATTGCGTGGCAAGATCTTTTCTGCATGTCTATTGGGCAGAAAAGAGAAAATAAGAGAAGATAAATTAATTTAAATTCGAGGAGTCGAGATTCATTTAAATTTCATTGTCTCGTCGATGCTTTTGCTTTTTAATGACAGTCTGTACGATTGTTGCATGATGGACTATTAGCATTAAACCTTGGTCAGGCACATGAAACAGTGACTAAGAATTGGAGATTTCGTGAACCCGCCAACCCGAGGAACCGCGAAAGAGATTCCATGAAATGGGAAAGTATGGAAAGCGGTCGGACGAGCTTCAAAATTAGGGTGACAATGGTTCCCGAGGAGACGTGACTTCCCGAGGGTCAAATTGTATGTCTCGGAACTTGAGTGAAAAATGTGTACCACGGAAGAGGGGATGATATGGGAGTCTGGCGGTCAATTTGTATATGGCAGAGGTGTGGGAGATTTCCTCAAGCGTTTCGCTCATTAATGACATGTTTAAGGTTCATGCATGACGAAGCTTACCAATTGCATATTTAGAGAAAAGTAGGAAGGTGGCGGGGACAGGGAACAACAATTAAGGAATGGCTAATTATTGAAAGCGGTTGGTGACGCTTCGAAATAGGGCTAGAAGATACAACCAGCAAAGGTGAGGGCCCGAGGGTCAAATTGTATCTCTCGGGAGTGTTGACCGCAGAACGTGTAACACAGAAGAGGGCATGATGGTGCATTCCTATGGACAAATTGTATATCGTGAAACTCTGGGTACTGTTTGCTAGTCGCGAAACATTGGAAACAAAATCCTGAGCCCGCTAGTCTGGGAACCCGCAATCGAAAAAGTGTCTAAGTATGGAACAGGGAAATGGTAGGCCGAACTCGATACACAATAAATGTATAATGTCATGGAGATACAACCAACTTGGGGCTAAGTATTGAAATGAACGGCAGACGGTCGGGCTCGTGACGAGGCATTCCAGCGGACAAATTGTATATCACGGAACTTCGGACACTGTTTGCAAGTCGTGAAAGATTCGAAACACAATTTTGAGGTCATCAGTCCGGGAACCCGCAATCGAAAAAGTGTCCAAGTATGGAATAGGGAAACGTTGGCCCGGACTTGTTTTCGCTAATATATTGAAATTTGTAATAGCTTTCCCATTACCTGGAAAGATCTTCACTGCATGTTTCTGGACAAGTTCTGTAGGGATGGTTAGTCCTCGAGGCTTTTTCTTATTAATGACGATCTTTACGGTAGTTTCATGATGGCGTCTTAACATTAAACCTTTGGTGTTGCATATTTGGAAACAAGTATGAGGATGGTCAGAACAGGAAACAATGACTAGGAATTGGAGATTTCGTGAACCCGCCAACGTGAGGATCCAAAATAGGGTGACAAGGTCTCCCCAGAAGACGTGAGGCCCCGACGGTCAAATTGTAGCGCTCGAAACATTTGAATGCATAATGTGTAACACGAAAGAGCGGACGATGTCAGAGTCTGACAATCAATTTGTATATGGCAAAGGTTTGGGTGCTAATTGTTTCATACCAGTATGTTCAGTTGTCACTAGTAAGACCACAATCAATGTATTTTGGGAAGGGCACGAAGTTAGTGGGGATGGAAGGCATCGACAGATACTTTGAAACATTTGTGAACCCTGGTAGAATGAAGCTTTTGAGTTCGAGGAGTCTATGGTGGAATTGTAGATCACAGAAGTTTTGAGTGCAAGATGTATATCACGGAACAAGAAGCAATAGAGTTCGAAAGGGCAAACCCGGCAACCGCGGCAATAAAATTGGCTAAGTATAGTAAGGAACAACAGACGATCTGATTTGTCATGTGAGGATATAGATGGAGATGAAGATATATCAGCCCACCAACCTTGGAACCCGCGATCATAGAAAGGCGACTAAGTATATAACCAGAAAACGATAATAAAAGGGAAGAAGAAAAGGGAAAAAGGGTTAAGTATCTCATAGAACAACATCTATTGTTCGTCTATTAATGCCATTCTTTTCGAACCCCTGGTCAGTCCTCACTAGTAAAAGCATAAGTTACAAATCACATAAGTTCTTTGGGTGCAAGATTTATATGACGAAACATGGGACATAAGTGTTGGATACCGCAAACCCGGGACCCAGTGGTCAGATAATTGGCTAAGTATTGAAAGGGACCGCGGTCGGTCGGGCTCATGGTGTGAGGATATAGATAAAGATAAGCATCTACCAATCTGTGAATCCAGGAGGTCATGATCATATAGATGCGACTAAATATAGAACCATAAAGGGATAATAGAGGGGGAGAAAATAGGGAAAATTTAAAGAGAAAGTGTTTATATTTATTCCAATAGTATTCATATCAATATATATTAATAGATTATTTCTGGTCCAAATGCAAATCATCTTCCAATTTGCAGGATGTTGTTCAGTTCGCAAATTTCATTGAAACCCATAAGCAATAGAAAGAAAAAATAAATAAATAAATTATATATATATATATATATATATATATATATATATATATATATATATGACGCACCATTTTTTATATGCACAGATATTATCAAATAGAAGAAGTTGCAATATATGCAAAATATTGAACACGAATATGACATCAACACTTGAGTTGCCTTGTTGTAATAGAGTCATTAATTCATTCTATTTACGAGACCCCGAAAAACCAAAGCAGGACGGGTCCTCCCATTTCTTTCTTTAATATAGGGCGGGCGCCACATAAGTATGGCCTATGACAAATTATTGTTCCATGTAAAATGTAAGGAGCAAACAAAGTGGCCTTTATTTAAATCGAAGTGCTCGACAACATAAAGAAAAGCTTGTCGTCCATGTTTAAAGACAGACACAAAAAAGTACAAAATAAAATAAAAAAACAACACTAGAGATTGGAAAACACCATACAAAAAACTCAAATATTCTATATTCAAATAAACTAGGTTACAAAATACAATTGAGATTATTTGCCATAATGACTGTGATTGGGCCCGTCGCCGACAAAAAAAAAGCAAATATGTACAATAATGAAGCTTGTTGACAATCTTTTTTAGATTTCAACTTGACCATCAAATGCTTGAATCGTAAAAAACAACGAGTTGAATATCAATTTCAGGTCTTGGACTTCATTGGTGTTGCCAACTAGATATATCCCAGCTTTTTGAATAGCTCGTCTCTTCTATATATGGCCTTCCTGCATTGGCCAGTTATTCAACATTCCATACTTTGCTAAGTGTTAATTTCCCTCTGTCGTCGAAAACTTGGGGTTTAAGGTGCCTCCCTTGTAATGTTCATGATCATTGACATCTAAGACAACTTACAAATGTGATTCAGGCCCAATTCAAAGACGATGGAGTGGTTTTATGTGACGTCAGCCTTGGGGGAAACAAATCTTGTTAGCCAACAAAAGCTGAGACAAAAAAAAAAATTCAAGTATGTTGTCACTATTATTCTCCTTGTATTCGATCATCTGTTTGGTTGAAAAGTCTGCCTGAAGATTTGTATGTTGAACTTCTTTGTTTTATTACTGTAAATTGGAAGGGACATCCAACCCAGCTGCAAAATGTTCCTTTGTTGAAGTACACAGCTTCTTCCAGCAGCACAAATCTAGCAAGTGTATCAAATGTTGCAGATCACATCAGAATATATCTTTCGTCGTAGGGGTGGCAGACATGACGAGCCACAAAATGGTATGGAATGTTTGGAAGTGATGCCAAATATTACTCCATGCCCGGATACACCCAGAAGGGAGTTATAAAATTGGATACCCACGAACGTGAGAAACTGCATGCATGCTTGAATCAACATTATAAAATTACAGAATGGTTTATGCCAAAGTTGTAACAGACTTGACAGACAGTCAGTTTATATGTCAAAGAGTGTTGAGCGACCTCTGGATGTAGTAACAGACTCGACATACAATCAACTTTCGATCTATACTGATACTAATGTCAAGTGCAAGAAGTCATGATCACAGGCTCCAGGTAGTTTCACCTTTAGGCATCAACACTGGCAGTGACCCCAAGCTCCAAATAGCTTCGGCTTCAGACATTGACATTGGTGGTGGCAATGGGAATAATGCTATTGACTGCACTGCAACAATGCGATGAACAAGCAAGGTTGTCATTATCAGCACTTAGAGTGCAGGAGTGTCAGAGCTGTAAAGAACATCAACTTTAGTGTTGCTTTGTCACGACAACTACAATGTTGCTTTGAGTCCATAAATCTTTGGACGTTGGGTGTCTTGTGCGGTAATGTCCTTGACATTAGGCACATGTCAGACATCTATTCTCTGACATTGCAGTGTTAATGCAATTGCCATAGTGGACGACGACTCAATTGCATTGGCACATGCAATAGTAATTGTGTGATTAATTAACATCCTTGAAGGACGTGAATCCCAAACAATGCCTAAAACTTTTCGAACAGTCGTGTGTTCAAAAAATACATTGTTCTATATTTAAAAAAATAAGAAATTGTAGGTGGAAACAGCTCTGGAATACACCACTACATTAAGGTCTCTTCTAAAGAATGAAATAAAATGATTACATGAAGGTGGTAGTAAAAGGTGATTTTCAGAAACCAAATCATTACCTGAACAGGTGAAACTTCTTGCAGAAGGTGGTAGTATTAAGTAATCATCAGAAAGTGTTGCAAAGTTCATAATCTAGAATCCTTCCCATTAACTTTTCCCAGTTACATGTCGATGCAGGCATTAGAAAGTTTTGAGAGCGTTGTTCCTTGGTTATATACCCACCTTCAAGTAGGAGGAGAATATACATGCAAAGAGGGGCAAGCTCATCGACCTAGACACAACCATATGCATAGGAATAGTAAAAGAAGTTGTGCAGTGGCGATAGAAAGTTGATTGTATGTAGAGTCTGTTACTACATCCAGAGGACAATGAACAAAATTTGACAAAGAATATGACCTTTTGTCAAGACTGTTACCACACTCAGAAGTAGCTCTACAAACTTTGAAATAGAAACTTATGTAATTTTAGGATGTCGATTCAACCACCCATACAGTTTCTCATACTCGCGACGATCCAAATTTATAATTTCCTTCTGAATATATTCGCAAATTGAGTAATATTTCGCGTCATTTCCGAATATTAGAGACCATTTTGCAAGCCACAATATGTGTGACTCCTCTGATGAAAGATAAATTCTTGTGTGGTCTGCAAAATTTGATACACTTGCCAAATCTATGTTGTTATAAGAAACTATATACTTCAACGAAGGATCATTTTGCAGCTGACCTGAAAGTATCTTCCAAATCCCAGTAAGAAAATAAAGAATATCAACACACAAATCTTCAGGCAGGCCTTTCAACCATCCAAAGCATCGAATATAGGGACAACACCAATCACAAGACAATTGATTTTTTTAATTTTTTTTGTTCGAGTTTTTGTTGGCTAACAAAGTTTATTTTCGCTTAAAGCTGGCGTCACATAAAACCATTCCCTCATCTTTCAATTGGGACTGAATGGCATCTCTAAGTTGTCTCACATGTCCATGACCAGGAACATTACAACGAATGCACCTTAAAGCCCAACTCTTCGATGATAGAGAGAAATGGGAATAAGTATTTAAAATCAACGCTGGAGGATCATAGTATAATCTTCCGTAGATTTTGGCTTAATTCATTTTAATGGAAAATACTCTTGATCTTTACGCTTATTAGTGCCAATATTTTTGAATATGTGTGTTGAATAGACACCAATAGCACGAGTTAACATTCCCATATGCAAGCAGATTCTCAAATATGACAACCTGTAACATATGCACAATATTAAAGAGGGACATGACGTCAAGATCTCTATGGATGACACGTTCGTAGATGGCAGTCTGGCGATACAATATTGCACTGTTACTATGATGATGCCTTTAAAAAATTAAAATGGTCAACACTTTTTGCAAATTCAAAATGGACGCAATTTTTTTTTATCAGATCCCATAATATTTGCCTGTTTATGCATTTTAATGGGAAATATCCTTGAGCTTTCCGCTTATTAAAGCCAATATTTTTGAACCTATTAGTTCGGTTGTCACTAGTAAAATCATAATTAATGTGCATTGGGAAGGGCGGAAGGTATCGAGGGTGGATGGGAGCCAAAAATGCTTTTAACTTTTATGAGCCCGGGAGTGCGTGAACCCGCGAAACTTTCAAAACTTGACTAAGTATGGAAAGGCAGGTCGAACATACAGATTCATTGTAGGTAGAGGCATGCTTGCGAGTTCGAGGAGTTTGGGGTCGAATTGTAGAGCACTAAAGTTTTAGGTGCAAGATGTATACCCTGAACACGGATTGCCAGAGTTCGATAGCACCTATCTGCGAACCCGCGTTCATAAAATTGGCTAAGTATGCAAACGAATGACGGTCGGTCGGACTTGTGATGTGAAGATATAGATGGAGATGACGATTTTTCAGTTCGCAAACACTGGGAACCCGCGAGCACATAAACGTGACAAAATTATAGAACCAGTAACGCATAATAGAGGGTAAGAACAAAAGGGAAAAACGAGCAAGTTTAGAAGAAATTGGCTAAGTATGCAAACGAACGACAATCGGTCGGACTCGTGATGTAAATATATAGATGGAGATGAAGATTTGTCAATTGGCTACCCCGGGAACCCACGACCATAGAAACTTCACAAAGTATAGAAGCAAAAACACATAATAGAGGGGAAGAACAAAAGGGAAAAACGAGAAAGTTTACAAGAGGAGAAAGAAAGGGAGAGAAGAACTTTATCGTTCACACAACAACACTTAGTCTCATAACTATGAAACCATAGAAAGAAATTAACTATGGGAAAATCATCGTTAGCTATGAAATATAGTTGAGCCCGACAAACTCTGGTTCAAGCCATAAGAGATGGTGTTTACATCCACTGCAAATTTTTGCATATTATTTTATCTTAATAGTATTTTCTAGGGAGCCAACTGTAAAACCATGTAACAACAGATCCAACTGCAAAAGGCCCACTGCAGCTGGGGGACCTCAACCCTGCAAAGTTGAATCAAACAACACTAAGCAGCATCCAACGAACCAAGAAGCAAGCACCACCCAGCTGACTAGGAATGCCGGTGAAGAACAATATTGGCCAAATTCACTGCACACAAGATTGTATCAAAAAAATCGGAGGAAAATGTATTGTAACACATCTATTAACCAAATATTTCAGGCTGTGAGACCTGTCAGGTAAACATCAAAGCTGTCAGGACCGTCCAAAGGCCTGCCACTGTGCAAGAAATTAACAAAGGTGCGGTTTTCACGGATGGTAATTTTCAATACTGGGAGCGATCAAAATCCTCTTGCAATCCATCTTTGTATGTGATTACTACGACCAGAGAAGAAGGACTGTAATGTTGTCTTCGTCTTGTTCCTGATTGGCAATGTTCGACACAGAACCTACATCAATCATAGCCACAATGACGCATAGGAAAGGGAAATCATATTTTCTCCTCACATACAAAGATGTTCTGCAAGAGGATTTCAACTCAGGCATCCCCAACAGTCAAATTCCCCACCTGCAAACTGAAAATAGCAAGCGAAACTAAACATGGCGCCCAAACCCGCCCGTTAATGAGGAACGACAGAAGGTCATTGTTCAACACATAACCTACCTCCAACACAACCATAGCGACACATAGGAAAACAAAATCGTATTTTCTCCTCACATACAAAGATGTTTTGCAAGAGGATTTTGACTTAGGCATCCCTAGTAGTCAAATTCCCCACCTGCAAATTGCAAATAACAAGCGAAGCTAAACACAACACCCAAGCCCTCCCGTCAATGGGGAACGACAGAAGGGCAGTTCCAATCGTGGTTGCAGAATCCCAAGCGTGCAAACTGCAATAAGACAAACATGCAAACAAGAACAACAGGAACATGCAAATTAGAAATCAGTGAACAAGCAAGAAGCAAGCATGAACTAGTGAACCATCAATGTCGTTGAAGAACAATATTGCCCATATCCACTGCATAGAACATTGCATATAAAAATAAACGGAAGAAAATGTATTGCAACAAGCCTATTAAGTAAACATTTAAGGCTGTGAGGCCTGTTAGGTAAACATTTAAGTCTGTCAGAATTGCTCTGTAAACATTTAAGAAAGAATGCAGTGTGGCGGGTCTCTTACGTATGAAAAAACATTTATTATATTATTTTATAACAACAAAAATAAAAGAAAATTAGTAACAATAGTTCGAACAATAGAGGCTATGTAAAAAATAAATATATTCAAAGGACAAACTAATATGAAGTCAACTAAGAAAAAACTGACTCTCTATCTTCAAAACTTTGGATATCCAAACATTTCAAGAAAAAAATAAAAACTCAGAAAGACCATATATGATCAAAAACTTTGGATATGCTAACATATCAAACATTGGGAATAGCGAAGTTGTCAATAAGACCTCCAATCTGGTATCCAATCAGATCATGACATATATGGTATTTTTTACTATATAAAAATCAATGTTTTTAGTTCCCTAGTTCCAACAATAAGTATTATGCAAATATTTTTAGTTAAATGACAAACTAATATGAAGTCAATGAAATATCGATCGCTATAGTCCCTCTACGCCTTCTACAGAGACTAATAAGAAGATATTATTTGATATTTATATTTCTTAATATGCAGTTGTTTTACATTAAATAAAAAGGTATTATTTGGTATTTATATTTCTTAATGTGCAGTTGCTTTAAATATTTGTAATGTGTACTTTGTCACATTAAAATCTTAATATTAATTTTAATTAAAATACAATTTTGTAAATGGAACATTTCAATATTTAGGTTTACATTTGGTCTTTAGTTAATTATTCAAAAACTCTTTAAAACATTAATTATTTTAATTATTTTAAAACTATTTAAATCATTAATTAACTTTTGTGTAATTGTTTAAAAACTCTTTAAATCATTAATTAATTTAATTATTCTAAAACTATTTAAATCATTAATTAACTTTTGTGTAATTGTTCAAAAACTCTTTAAATCATTAATTAATTTAATTATTCTAAAACTATTTAAATCATTAATTAACTTTTTGTGTCTATAAAAGTAAGTTGTACTTTACAATTTAGTATGGAAAATATATGTAACTTAAAGTAATGCTAATGATTTAAAATAAAAGAAAATTTAAGATCCATAACATAAAAATTATAATTATAATTATAAAACAAGTGCTATGTAGTAGCTTTTTCCTAACAAAAAAGTAATTAATAAATGTAAATTTAAATATAAATCAAGGTTAATGAGTGATTAATGAAAAATGCTAACAAAAACCTAAAAAAACACATTTGTTAAAATATAGACATTGTATTGAGTGGTTTGACACTATGACATTGAATTATGACATTTCATTTATGATAATTGATACATCTCAAAGATATTTTTAAAACCTATGCTTTTATTTATTTTGTAATCATGATGTTATTAATTAATGGAGGTGTCATGGCATTAGTCCCTTGTCTTTGTGGCAAACAAATTAAATCTACACATCAATTCATTGTCTTCAATCCTTGGTTGGGAATGCGCAACCTACCTCTTGAATATCATAATGTCAAAACCCCTGTAACCTTCATAATGTTTTGGGTAAGGTTGTTTCCCTGCGATGGTTATAGTTGGACCTGGAAATCAAACTATAAATACTTTGTTTTCCACTACAAGGGTTGTTTTATTTGGCATCTTTGAATGACAGTCGTTAGATCTACGGTCTGAGAGATCTCGGTCGTTGATCTTGTAACTCAGCTCAGGAGGGAGTTTAGCACCTGGAATACCAAAGTACTAGACCCCAGAAGGTTTCCATGTTTGTCTAAGGGGATTTGTTGCTCGAAAGTAGACTTCCATTAAAGTTGTTCTAAGCTATTATGCAAAAGGGGAAAGAACTAATCTCATTGTTATTCTAAAACCACATTATCCTTACTAGAATCCATAAATAGTTCACAATATTCTAGTGTGGAGCAAGAAGAGATTTGAAGATGAATATGAGATAAAAATGAGTTATCGGGTCACAAAAATAGTTCAAATAACTTGACAATTGTTAACATAGATGCATCTTAGTTTTGACTTAGTAAATAATTATCAAGGAAATATTGATCAACATACTCATATTCAATAACATAAATTAAACACGAAATAATGATGAACTATCAGACTTCGGAAATAGTTCTTATAGCCAAAACAATAGTTTAGACTTATGCATGTCAATAACAAGCAGAGCAAATAGTCACTCAACATGCATTAATACACATACTCATGTTCAATTCTAGATTATCTATGATCATATTTAATTAAGAATGAATAATAATATTTTCTCAAAATTCTAACAACGATGTAGAAACCGAGGACATAAGGCTTTAATCCATAAATAAATCTGACAAAAGAGAGAAATGGTTTTCAAAATAAACATTTCATTCGTCTTGAATATTAGTACCAAAACCAACAAAACATCATAGAACCAATGCCACTTCTAAGTATTCAAAACTTAAAGATTAATGTTTTTACAACAGTGCACATAACCTTTTGTCCTGAATTTCCAACCCCTCAATCTCACTACAAAATTATAATAAATATAAGAAAATGGAACTAGATTCTAGAGTCGTTTCCCAAAAACAATGAACCTAGATACTTGATTTGATTTGTTTGCCAATACGAAGGAAATATATTCTCCTCAGATCCAACAATACATGTGATGACTTTTTCTCCTTGCATTTGTCCTGGGCTTTGCCATAAAGAAGCTTTTTCTAACAAAAGTGTAATTAACAGAGGTTGAGGAACTTCCTTGTTTAACTTACATCAGTAAATTTTCTTGGCAATTTCCTCTCGTCCAGATGAAAATCTTGATAGAAAATTATCAATTGTCTTGGAATATTCTCTTGGACGAGTAAGAAATTGTTGAACACCTTCCAGATTACAGAAACTCAAAGTATTGATTCCATTTTCCCTTGAATCTTCCTATTGCTACACCTCTATGAGACAATTTGACAATGGCACTGATTTTCTAAGAAATTTCACATGAGGCATCTTGTATTCTTCAATGATATCTATTGTTGCATCCCATAAGATTGAACAATTCTTACTTGCTTATTCAATCAAACTTTGTGAAGACAAATAATTTGATTGCCAGGAATCAAGTGAAGCTTGCATTTGGATCTTTTCTTCTTCAAACATTTTGGAGTAACCTAGTGGAAAATTGATTCCTTGTACCTACCATATTTTCAAATTATTAAATATAGCTTGGAGTTCTTTTTTATTTTTAGATTGCAATTGAGACTCCACAGAAAATTCCAAGACATGTTCATGTTGTTCTTTGATGCTGTATAACATTGAATAGAATAATACCTGTGAAGATGATAATTTAGCATTAAACTCCATTGCTTCTTTCCTCAATATTTCTGAATTTTCGTTTTTGATCTTCACTTCTTCCAGTTGAGAAATCGAAATATCTACCTACTTATCATACTCTTTGTTGATCTTCTATTTCTATATAAGAAATGTGGCTACCTATCTATTATGCTCAATTTTAATCTCACCTATTCTTGTTGTCATCTGTGAAGTGATATTTTGAGAGAGATTATTTGCTTCTATGAGATCTTTAACCCGAGCTTCATGTTTTTGTGTCCAATTGCTTTATTTTACTTTTTGATGTTCTAGAAGCTCTTTTATTCTATTTTTATCTTTCCTCAACTAGTTAGTAAATCTGCTCACATACCATTTATTTGCGCTGGAAAATGCCCCTAAAGCATCAACAACTTCATCTGCAAATTTTTCAATGTTCAGATGTGTTGCATTCCATAACTAGGTTACTTCTTGTGTGGTTTCTTCGTGGTGGGTTGTTTTCCTCTTTTTGGACTTTCTCTTCTCTATAATTTTGGTTTTGTCATCAAAAACAAAATTGTCTAAAGACAAAACAATATTTTGTATAGGAGAAAAGATATCAAGATCAAAGGAGGTGGTAACTAGCCTTCCTGTAATTGAGGTTGTGGGAGTAGTATTGATAGGATCAATAATCTAAACGACTGTTGTCTAGGAGACCTCCATCACTTTGGCAAGTGTTTGGGTATTTAATCTAATTGAATCTTCCTCTCTTATTACAACTTTCTCTTGTGTAGATTTTTCCACTTGTGTTTCCATTGAAGAAGCATTGTGAAGTTGGTTATGTTTTATTTTTATCTTCTTCTTCATCTTCCTCGATTTCTACAACTCCTTGTTTTTTATTATTTTCCTTAAGAAAAGATTTCTTCCTTTTAACTTGTCATTCAACGAAGTTCAAGAAATTAGCATTATTTTTAATGACATCAATTCTTTGAGATAATTCATGGAAGCTCGCGGCTCTCTGAAAAACAAGGTCAAAAGGATTGTCTTCATGAATATATGCTTTGCTTTTAACTACGACAAAATATATTTTGATGACTTATGTTGGATCATGTCTTTTAAAATCTCCTTGGGCGAACTAGATTCCATCTAATAGATCAACTTCCCTTTGAGCATGTTTTGCATTCAATAAGGTATAGATACCTAATGAAATTGGGAAATTAATCCATTGGATTTTTTGTTTTTTAGCCAGAGTAGTTGCAATGTCGACACTGACAATCTTATATGTGATATCTCTTAATGCTAGCCTTTCCGGGACATACCTGGGCAGGAGATGAGGGGGGCCTTCACAACCAAAAATCTTGATGTATGAAAATTCTTCATCTATAAACCAATCACCTATTTCTCTTATAGCATCCATAGTCTCCCAAGTGAATCTTGGCGCTGGCGGATTTTTCAAAAGCAGATGCAGGGGAATCATGAAAAAATTACAGATGTCATAAAAATCATTTTTGCAGTTGATCACCCACATTTTATAATAATATAAATGAATTTCTTCCTCAAAGGGAGACCAACTCCAAGCTAAAATAGGGAAAGGAGTAACTTCAAAAACAACATCCACTAAATAAGTAGACATAAAAAAACCTGGACAATATCCCGAAGGGGCTTCCTGGGACTTTTGCACTTCCCGTTTGATATTGGCAGAGAGTATATGAGTCCAATTGAAAAATTTCCCTATAAGGACATGGTGGATAAGGGGAACCCAACTCAGTTTAAATTTGGTAGAATTTTTCTCGCTGTATAGACAACAAAGCATTATGGCAACTAACATAGGGGCTTTCTTTAGTCCGAGGACATGATATATCTTGTTACCTATTATTTTGAAAGAATTAATGACATACCATCATTCTTTAATTAAGTCAGACATTTACACTTCCTCCTTTTCAACATTTTTCTTAATAAATTATTTGATGAAATTGTCGTCGAGCCTGACTATAGGTGGGAATAGCTTATACATATTTTAAAAATATTCAGGCCTGAAGGAACCAACAACTTGGCAGGATGATTTAACAACAGTGTATGTAGAGATATCACTATGGGAGATAATCCATCGTACCATGTCGTAATAGGGAAAAATAGTCGACCTGGTGACAATTTTGTGAAGTTCATATTTTTTAAAATCAACCAAATCATCGGCATCTGACTCATATTCCTCAGTGAAATCCCCTTCCTGGAAGTTGGCTCCCCTCCATATTGTTGCTCATGCATGTATTGAATGCAATATCAAAGAAAAATGTTGAATTGGGGTTCTTTTTAATCTCGTCTTCATCGTCATTCTATTGTTTTGATTTGCTTCTTTGAGTCATTATGTCTTTGTGAATTCTTGTAAGTAAATGGAAAAGTGTAAGTTTTATTTAAAATAAACAACTAACAGGTTTATATAAATTTAAAAAATTTATAATATCAATGAGTGAAAAGGAACCCCAGAGAGAATGATGTGAATTACGACTTCTGAATTTAAGAAATCAGGGGTTTTTTAATAGTCTGAAAAATGCCTCAGTGTATTTATGCGAAAATTGAGGAGGATTGATGCGTTAAAGCTTCGCAGTCAATGCTTCATTAATTGTCAATTAATGTTCATAAAGTTATGACAGAGTTGTAATGGAGGACAAGACATTTACAATTGTTTTCAATCTGTGAGGGAAAGTACATTACGGGATACCGGGTCACCGAGAGTTTCAATGGGATAAAATTATGTCTTTGAGGAGAAAAGTTTGATCTGACAGGTTTATCATGGTTTATTAGAGTTTTAATTGATGTTTTGTCTTTTAATAGTGGTACCGGGAAATCGAACATTTTATTAAAGGGAAAGGCATGAACCTAAGAGTAATAGTCGATCTGATCACCAGAATACTAGGAAGGCGAAATATTGGGAAATCAAGGATTATTTGTGAAAGAAAATTGTGGTAGGAAGATCTCGATCTAATACTAGAGGGAGACCGAGAATCAGGGTATCGAAAAAAACTTTAAAAAATGATTTAAACTAAAGCTCTGATCTAGTATTAATCATGCTATCATGCATCAGGATATCAGAGATATTGAGAGATCAGGGAATCGACGATATGTTTCTAGATAATGAAATGAAGTCTCGATCATGTGTTATTGTGGATCGGGTCTCAAAGATGTCATAATATCAGTATACCAGGATGTCAATTGATGGGAGTAAAATTTTGTAAAACAAGACCAGGACCGATCCGGTAGAAACATATCGTTGGTTTATTGGGGTATCGAGAGGTCAGGATACCAAGATGTAGGTACGTCGGGACATTCTTAGTGATGTTATTGGTTATTTTAAGTTTTAACATTTATTTATTTTTAAGGATTAATTTGAAAACCAATTAAAAACAAAATGAAAATCAAAGAAGTTGAAAGTAAACAAAGGGACCCATTATTATTTATTGTAAATAAAACTAAATATAATGGGGGGATGTTGAGGATCAAAAAGTATAACTACATAGTGAGAATGAGTGCCATGTGTCACGCCAGATGGCAAGCGGTGATAGGTCCATGTGTCACACCAAGTGGCATGTTGTGGAAGTGCCTCATGTTCAAGGTGCCAGCTCAGACATCGAACCAGGTCATAGGAGTTGGTTTGAGCACCGGTTTACCCGAGGGCCAATATCTCGGTACCCCAGTGGGCCAATACCTGAGATATTGGATATTGGAGGAGCATTATATGTTGGTCAAGAGCGGAAAGTGGTCGTGGGTTTGATGACCCGATGCCCAAATGGGTCGATCATCAATATAATGGAGATCAAAAGGATTGGGAGTAGTCTTATACGCAGTGGGTCAACACCCTAGTGGGCCAATGAGATGGTGCCACATCGAGACCATGCCAACATCCGTTGGAGGCATGGGGGACTGTACAAGTGACATAGAGCCACGTGGGTGCCACATCGTGATGAGGTGGCTTTTGGCCATTAAAGGCCTAAGAAACTTTGGAAGGCCATAACTTTTGATCCAACACTTGGATTTGAGCATAATTACAGTCGTTGGAAAGCTCTGACGAGCAGAAGATGATGGTGCCCTCGTGGAGAGGCTTTGAGATGGTTAAGGACAAGTGAAATTATGATACCCCATCCCTTAAAAGGTACTTAGGAGGTTGGGTGTCTTATAGTCATCTATTGAAAAAATAAATGGTTTATTTTTTATTACTTTGGTCGAAATGATCTATAGTCTCCTTTAGATTAAGACTTTAGTGTTGTGTATTGAAAAAACAAATGATTTGATTCTTATTACGTTAGTCAAAGTGATGTGAACAATTATTCTTGAAATTTAATAATTTTTTTCAAATTATAATATTGTACAAAACTTATGTCCAAAAAATTGAAGCAAAAATTTAAAATAATTTAAAAACTATAAATTACATTTAAGTTGAAATTGTTACGGAATTGCAAATTTGAAAATATTGCAATTTTAACTATGTTTAGTTTGAATCAAAACATTGTTTAAAACCCTAGATGGGGTGCTCCCTTGATATGACAGCTCCATCTAGGCTAGCCGCCACTTGGCCTCTCTTTAAGCCACCTGGCGTATGCCCTTCTCCACATCCCCTCCCTGGTCATGTCAAGGCCCTACGTTACCTTCCGCCACCCTCCACTCTTCATTCGAATTCGGCTGTTCACTTGCCCTGGGAGATTTGCAACTCGTGCGTCTTCATGGCATCGTGAAAATGCTCCTTCACATCGCTTCAGCTGCAACCTTGGCGTCTCCTTCTTCTAATCGTCATGGGGTCTCCGAAGCCATAGTTCCTTGTTTCCATTTTGAAGTGCCAGGACTCCAGAGCTCTCTCCTCACTCTGTATCACTTTCGAACTTTGGTGCGATTTTTTGTGGGCTCCTTGAAAGTCTTAGAGGTCGCCTCTCATGATGCCAAGACCCCGAGGCAAGCCAAAGAGGGGGGCAGCCTGGTACTTGGTCCATGGAAGAAAACCGTCGGCTTCAGACATTCCAGCTGAACCCGTCGACCCTCTTGAAGATTTCCCTGCAGCAATCCCTACAATCCAAGTTGAACCCCTGGAAGTCCCGGCCCCTGAAGCTCTCCTCGTAGACCCCCCCGGTGGCAGCTCCTCCTCCCGATGATGCTCCTCCTCTTGCACCTATCCTCGTGGCCACCCAGAACCAACGACCTTGCGACCTTTCCCCCTTCTTGAACCCCTACGACTGTAGGGTCGAGTGGTTCGATTTGCATGGGAACTCACTTGGTTTTATGCACCCCCCCTCCCTTCGCGTCCTTTCTTCCCACCATCCCCTCCTTGTTTCCCTTTCACCTTCCCCCCGGGCTCCTCCTCCTTCTCTCCACTCTCCACCCACCCCAACCCCTCCTGTGCTAGGTGTGCGGACCAAATCGAAATCCTGCATAACCTGTGCACCATCAAAAAGGACTTGGAGGATATCAAATTGCTGAAGAAAGACTTGGAGGAGATCAAGTTGGCAACACTCGATGCACAGAACAGAGAAGCAAACCGGGGGAGAAGACTGGACGCCATGATGATGTTCATGCAAGATCTTCAACAGGCCATCGCAGAACGTGGGAAAGGCAAAGCACCGACGAAGCAGGTCTTCGCGGGACTGCATCTTGATCCAGGTTTTTAGGATTTGCTTATTTTTCCTTGACACTCTATGCACTGGAATTTTGTGCCTTGGCCATGTGCGGCCCAACAGTATAATTTAATTACAGTAGATTGTCTATGGCAATGGTGGTTTCCCAATTGGGCACTAGATTCATACTATTTTTTGAACACATGACCATACTAGTTTGCAGCCATCTGGCGCAGTGGTTTCCCACCTGGGCACTGCGATCACGTGGTTTTTTGCATCTTCGACATCTGTACCTTTGTTAACAGGAATCAATACATTACTCTAACTTACAAAAAAAAAAAAAAATTGTTTAAAAAAGAAAGCCAGAAACAGGGTGATCGATTAATTTTATCTAGTCACATTTTCAAAAAATCTAGTTGTAATCAATAAAAATAATTATAATATGGAATTTATTTTTAAAACTTTGTTTAGAACCTTATATGTTTCTTATTTAAACTCTTTAAACTTTAGGATAATTACGTTTCTATAAAATCCATTTAAAACTAATAAAACTAATTATAATACATATTTTGTTTAAGGCTTGATTTAATTGTTGTTGGATCTTTTTGAAATTTAAGATTAGAGTTTTATATGTTTATCCATAAATTATAGGTTAATTGATTGATCTCGTGTTTAGTTTTTGTTAGGTTGTTGATTCAAATTCTATATATTTTTCTTCATCTATATATTCTTAAAATGCTTACAAGCTTATTTGTAATCCACGTATATTTTAAGAAGGCGAGATGATTGGAAAAAGAATTTGTTGCCATGATTATAACTCACTTATTCTTGAAACAACACATCCAGAGACACTCCAGCATGGGAAAAAGACAGATACATATACATATCATTAAAGTGTTTCTGACATATGATTGTACATTTTCCTTCGTCTCTACATTGAAAATACATTTTCCTTCGTCTCTACAGAGAAAATACAGCTTGCTTGTGCAAAGCTAGAGAAACTTTCCTTTTTATGAAAATCTTGAAAAAAACAAATGCAAGACCCAAAAATTGTGGCAGTGATAGAAAAGATGATAAATGATGCAAGATCATAGACTCCCTCCAAAATCAAATTCAAAATCTCAAACCTTCCAGAAGATGGACATGGCCAAGAGGATGTGATTCCTCGAAATTTCGAGTAAACAACAGGATTTGTTGGAATATTTGTTGGTTTGAGAGATCTTAGCGATATTGTGATAATAGATCGAATCTGGAGTGATACGATCCTCTTATTGATCTTTGTGGTATTCATTGTTATAAATGTAAGCCTATGGGCACGAGTGAAATGAGGCCAGACATGATGTAAACCAGGAGAGAGTGGTCGGGGCTTGAGAAACTCCCTTAGTCTGCAATCAAGCTCGATCTTAATATAAACCTGTGTATTTTGTGTATCTAGAGTGTTATCTCTGTATGGTGAATCTGTGTGTAAATATGTGTGTAGAAACCTTGTTGAATTAATATGCTTGAATGTGTGTTTGAGAAGAGAGGCCATGAGCGAGAGCATAGAGAGTTGCAGGTTTGAACCTATGAGAAGGAGTAGGAAGAAGATCGATCGTCGATCACTGAAAGGATCAACGACGATCTGAGTCTTGAACAATATTGGATGAGGAAGAAAGAAGATATGGCCATTTGTTTGTGTGGGGAATCGACGACTCACAATTCTCTATCAAGACCCTGGTGTACCGGCCTATTAGCTCCCCAATGCATTGTGAAATTAATTGCAAGTGTTATCCTAGTGCCAACATCTCAACACCAACGGTATCATGGCTCTAATGCAATTTTTTTTTTTACCGGTTGACTGGCCCCGAGACATATCGCTATACAGTAGCACGGTGGTTCTGATTGTTGAAACCCTGATACGTTGACATGTCGATCACATGGTTCCATCGCAAGGTTTCGATATATCGGATCAGAACATTGGGTAGACTATATATTGGGATCGTCGATAAGGAGATGTTGATTTGGTTCTTAGTTAATGTCATGTAATCAAGGTGGAGATTTAACCATGCATCAAAAGGAGAGATCAATAGTCCTTAATCATTGCACACGAGTAACTATTTTGAAGTTTAAAAAGGAGCGACCCCTGGCAATTAGATCATGTGGTGAAAAGGGAGGGACATGTGTCACAATTGTCTGATTATGGGTGTCTCGAAGTAGATTTGAAAACCACTACTCTACCCCCTCCTCCCCCCTTGCAAGAATACAAGTTAAAACCACTATTCCACATGGTAAACTACCTTCAGTGTTAAGACCAAGGTCGATATTGGGCGCCAATATTAAAGGAGTCGATAACTAGAAGTTAGCTCCTGGTTTTAATGTGAAGGGTCCTAGATTCGAGCCTTTGACATTTATTTGGATAGGACGAGACGAGGTGTTGGGAGGTAGCACGAGATTTGCATGAGATGGGTGCTCAAGAAGGGTGGAGTTCCTATGAACTTCATGACTGGCTAGTGTGAAGAAAAGCACCATTAAAATCCAACGTGTCGAACAGAAGGAGATTTCATGTGTTTATTTCTACTATGGACATGACTAGTCCATTTCGTGGGTCCATAACCCACAAGTTCGAGGATCGAAAACATAGATAACTTGATCTTCCTGACCCCCAAAATTGGTCTTCATCAATAAACACAGATGCACATCATTCACAATTACAAGTGGATCTCTATGTTGTTGGAAAGATACAATCAAGAATCTTATGGGCTCTAGAAAAGTGCATAGTGTGGTGAACAATGTCGCTACAAATTGTTGTATGAGGACAACAATATTACAGAGCGAGATGGTGTGACGATCAAAATAATGCCTTACAAATTACAAAACCATGACCCCAACAATGAGTAAATCCATTAAATTCATGAATTTAAAGATCAATTGAAGAAAATAAATAGCTTCCATAGTGCACTATTGGTAGTTACATCTCTATTCCAATGGGACCAACATAATGTTGGTTTAGTGCTCCTGTAATATTATGTTTGGAAGGAAGTATTTATAGAAGCTATATCATTTCTCAACCCCTGGTCAAATATTAATTTAAGTGAGACCATCTAAAGTTGACATGATACAAGCCTCAATAACAAGGGAAAATGTACAAAGAAGTAGTAATCATGTACTCACTCACTAACCAAGTTTCAACTAATCATAGTTCATGTTTCATATTACACTTGAGAGCATTGAAATGCACGAATTTACAAAACCTTGGCACTCAAAATTATAAAATACAACACTATGGAAATTACCAACATTTCTCACACTTAGACCTATCGACAGATGATCTAGGAACATGATTAAAATGCAATATGAAATTTCAAAATGCAACGAGGCAAACTTGAACTCAATCAAGTTTTCAATAAAAAATACAAGGATGTTAAAACCTAAGGCAAATACCTACATTACAAGCCAGTATAGGGCATGATTTAAGTTGTCAAAATTGATCCATAAATGACAAAAAATAATACCTAGGATTATTATCAAGGATATGAATATAAAGAGGTTTAAACCACTTAATTTAAAACTTTGCCTAGAAAGCTCAATTAAGCCATATGAACAAGAAATTAAAAAATAATAATTTTTAACATAAAAAAGAATGTAAACCTAAATAACAAGGAGTTTTGCAGTCTCGAGGATTAGCCCAATCATGAGCAAGATGTGAGATCTTTCCCCCAAATTTGGGGAGGTCACAGGTTTGACTCTCTTGATCCACTCTCAATTATGAAAAATAAAAAGTTAAAACCCTAGGAAGTTTCAACATGCAAATGAAATTAAACCTAGATACCAAGAAAATTTCTAACAAAAATACAAAAAAATAAAAACTCAAACCCAAACACCAATCGTGAAACATGCCATTATTTAAGTTTTCATAATCACCAAATAGAAAGATTCACCAAATGGCCTAAGAAATCTCAGAAGCATAGAAAATAAAAAATAAGAAGTTTCAATATGAAAAATACATTAAACCTAGATACAAAAAAAAAATTCTACAAAATAAAACTCAAACCCAAACATTTGGTGCCAAACATGCTATAATTTAGGCTTTTAGAATCACCCAATTAGAAACATTGTCAAAATCATCTAAAAATTCTTGATTTTAAACAATATGGAAAATTAATTTTTAAAAAATTACACATTTCCATCTGTTGTAGCAGCCACTAGAGATTTGTCTTTGCGGTGTTCATATCTTCACTTATAATAAAATACTCTATTATTTTTTTTTTTTATCCAGGTGTATCTAGACTGCCTGCAATATGTTAGACGAAATGTATTTTAATAGAATGAATGCAAAGTATTTGTAGAAAAATGACAACCAGAAACAACATAATTGCATGGAAGATTATAATATCCCATCCTAGCTAAGTTGGGGATATTATAGGGAAAAATATCAAAACCAAAGATTTATTCAATATCAATGTATCCTCGAATCTTTAAATATCATAATGAAGAAGAGCAATGGAACAAAATCGATTTGCATAGCTTATCAACTACTCAACAATGTGACCATTGTACACAAAAAGGCCCTACACATAGATGCTTCATCTCACATGGAAATCTTCTTGGATTGTATCAAAGGGGCTATAGAGTTCTAAATATTGATTCAAGTTAACACTAATTTCAGAAGTCAACACTATCAAATGATAAATCTACATCCATCACTAGTTTTAGAAAATTAACTTTTGCAACACAGGACTGACACAAAAAACATTTATTTATGTGCTTTGGATCCAAAAAAGCTCCAACCTATTGAATAATTTGACAAACAATATGTGGGGACATATTTATGAAAATTTGTAAAAGCATTCATAAATGAATAATTAACTTTTGCAACACAGGACTGACACAAAAAACATTTATTTATGTGCTTTGGATCCAAAAAAGCTCCAACCTATTGAATAATTTGACAAACAATATGTGGGGACATATTTATGAAAATTTGTAAAAGCATTCATAAATGAATAATGTGGTTCTTCCAAATAATTCTAAACAAAACTCCCACCACAAAAATATTAAATTTCACATTCATAAATGGTTGTATGATTTTTCCATTAAAAAGGTAGACCGCTTAGACAATGAGGTATCACCAGAAAAAACTATACTTTCCTACAAAAAATTATGGTATGAGATTTGTTCGACATGACTATCCTTTTAATGGTCATATGACACATATTGCAAAAAAATATTCAAAATCAAAATAAATCACCTAAGCCTAGACACAAATACATGAAAGAAGACATGAGTTAAAATGGCAGAAACATGTTAGGCTAGATTTCTTTTTCTGAATTACAAAATAAGACATGAAATTTCTGAGTAGCCCAAATAAAAAAGTATCTGAAAAAATCACTTACAATTTGCCAGCAAAATTATATCGAGAATAGAGAACCTAAATTCGAACAAACATTCACATTGTGAAGCAAGACATGGTATAATATTTCTAAATCAACCTCTATAAAAATGTTCCTGAAATGCCATTGAATTTTTCAAGCAAGGAAAAAAACAGAGAAATGAGATTATTGATATGGACCAAAATGTTATCACACAGATATGCCTCTATAGTAAGATAACTTGCAGTTAAGGACATCACTTAGATATCAACCACAAGGTAGAGAGTGCATGTTTTTTTTATGACTGGCAAGAATTAAGAAGCCACAAGACCCATTATTATTTTTGGGTTGTGGTACAGGGTGCGTTGCCATACTTCAACAAAAGAAACAAAAGTTTCAATTGGCTATTGCTATGCTACACACTGTTCTTGAATTGTTGAAGGGGCATGACTGTACTTGGCTATTGATATGATACACACTATTCTTGAATTGTTGCAAAGACAAGCTTGAATCAAATTGGATTTTTTCCCATATCTGTTCATTACACAAAAAAGAAAACATTTAAGGTGAAAGATAAGCTATGAGCGTTTTCGTGTTACTTATGAATAAGTAAAACCAATTAATTAATTTAATAAGTAAAGTCGGTTTTCAAGTTTTTGTAATACCTTTTTTATTTTTATTTTTTAATCCGAGATGTAAGACTACGTTGTCTCCGTTCAATGTGAATCTACTATGAACTCGAAAGTCACGTAACATGTACATAGTGGCTAGTTTTTTGTGTAGATATATCTCATATGGCATGTTTATTAGACCAAGGAGTAGATCGTGCATAAGAAGCTCTTTGATAGTGAACTGTACAATATTGTTGTCAATGATGTGGATGATAACATTGAGGCAGTGTTTATATGTGAAAGGGCATCTTTGATTACATTTAAGACAATTGATCATTGCATCTTCTATCAATACAGATGCCCCTGTAGGAGAGTTGCATAATGTACAAACAGACTCGAATGGTGTTGAGTTGCATAAGTTGACATGATACATGCCTTTCATGTGTAAAAGAGAGATATCCTATGAATGTTGAAAGGAATATAATTTATGAATATTTAACATTGTGATTGTTGTTGATGCGATGCCTGTGTTGCTTGAGTGCCAATGCTTCCCTGGCTTGTCTAGCTTCTCCCGTTTCAAACATTTAAACCTCGACTATGGACATCAACTATGCAATATGTAAGAGTGTATAACATATTATATAATATATACTAGTGTATAAGTGATATGTATATGTACAAGATGGTGTTCTAAAGTGCAAGGCAAGTTTGACACATAACAAGACATATAAGATAGAAGAAGTGATACCAAAACATGGAAAGCAAGTTTGACATACATGAGACATATAAGATAGAAGAAGTGATACTAAAACATATTATAGAGGAAGCAATAGTAGAACATGGCAATTTGTTTGACATGGAAGCACCTACAAGCAAGCTATGGTAAACAAATCACCTATATAGGACAAAAGACATAGAACTTATAATAAATAATACCAAAAACAACATGGCACATTTGGTTTGCATATGCATTGTGGATATAGAATACGATGCATGATGAATATATATATTACCATATATGTATATAATTCTCTCGAAAGTATGTATTAGTTGGGTTATTATATGCCTCACCATATATGTATATAATTTATTAGGAAGAAAACAGTAAGAAGGAAACAGGAAGGAAACAGTAAGAAGAATGCATGAATCCTTTGACCAGTCAATGCATATGCATTGTCACTATAGATTGTCATGCATCATGAATCTAAATTACCATATATGTCTATAATTTATTTTGAAGAAGATATTGGTTGGGTTTTTGTTATGAGCATGCCTTCTCTTTGAAGATTCTTCCCGAGTTTCTTCTTCCTTTCCATCGCTTATAATTTCTTCTTCTTCTCTATTGCTTATAATTTCTTCTTCTCCTTCAATTGTTATGCTTGTTATGATGCCAAGGTGGTGCACAAAATGTAGTGGAAAAATAATTAAACTATTAGGTGAGAAGAACTTGAAATATACAATATTAAGAAATGAAAAATGAAATGCAAACTAATAAAATACAGATAAGGTTAGGAATATGCACCTTTTTGTTTTTCTTTCCATGTTTGTTTTTTTCCTATTTTCTTTTAAAGTTTTGATGTACTCTACATTGAACAAAGTAAGTTAGAAAAGTAAATAGATTTTAGTATGGTGCAAATGCAATGTGCATTGTCGATGTAATATATTATTAGCATGATTGTTTACTCAATATAGATAGAACAAGCTTGCAAAATATGTGACAAGGACATGGAAATATACTTTGCTTTAGTAGGAAGGAAACAATTGTTTACTCAACACAAATAAAAGAGAATTGCAAATATGTGATAAGGATATGGGCTAAGTGGTTGTAGCTCAATTGGTTGGGGCGGGGAGTTTTCTCCTCCCCACCCAGGTTCGAGTCTCATCTATACAACATGCTGCTCTTTGTGAGCCAAATATTCTTGAAATACTTGAACCTCCTATGTTCTCTGGATTTCAGGGGGGTTACTGTGGACGTAGTGAGCTTCGTGCTGTGAACCACAATGAAAAAAATGTGACAAGGATATGGAAATATGCTTTGCTTTAGAAGGAAGGAAATAAAAGTTTGTAAATATGTGATATGAATATGGAAATATGCCAATATGTAATATTATGTACATGTATTTCAGAGTTCATATGCTAACATGTATTATGATTTATGTGTATTTCAAATTTCAAGTAGAAGACAAATTGTATCATGATTGGTCCAATATGTATTTAATATATAAATWTTGTATTTTTCGTTGTTTGCATTTGATCAGACATGATCAATAAGCACTTTTCRTGCATGATTTTGTCTGTCCAAGAGGAGATGGAGATTGTAATTGCACATGTAATTTTCCAATCTTTTTRTCTTTTCATTACTCTTTGACATGTCAATATTGAAGTCTCCTAGAATGACCAGGGTTTCGTTTGAATGAAAATGACATAATKCTTTTGTAATGGTACTCATTATRTTGTTCAGACTTGCATGTGATACCAGGGTTTCGTTTGAATGAAAATGACATAATGCTTTTGTAATGGTACACCATAGATGTTGACTATTGAAATATGTGATCCACAAACTGCTACTTTAGCGACAAGGACCTCTACAGCTTGTTCTTCGAAGTGCATGTGTTCTASTATTGTTAGATGTCTTTTTACTAGTATCATCACCCCATGTTTATTKCAATTTGATATGCAATTGAAATTTGTAAATTGTTCATTTTGCATGGATAGTGTCAAGTGTGTTTCTTGCAWGCAMAAAATGCCAAGTTGCATTGYGTCATAGTCATTGAGTATGTCATTCATATGTGCATGAAAACTAYGCATGTTTAGCGAAMGAATTGARRTGGATTAGTTTGCTTGTATGGACTGMAAATCATATTCTAGGCTCCATTTTGCATTACTTTGCAAGCRCTGCATCTCACTATCGACTTTCGGTTTCACCTTGAAGTTATCCATTGTGAGAGCATTTAGAAGATACAMATATTCTATGTTTCTTACAYAGGATAAGGATGTAWATACCAATCCATGTATTTGTATCCCAGTAGGGTCAAATGMAATACAATYAGGTGTTAAACCTTGTGACCTATGTATTGTGCGTGCACATGYAAGTTRGATTGGGAATTGTTTTCGGATTTTCAAGTGGCCTATCTTTGTTGTCGATGATATTGGTTTTGCTATGTGTAATATGGGTATCTAGTCTTGGGAAATATATGCGCTATATAAATARKCTAGTCTATTAGCTTGGCGATGACCAATACGTGGATCATAGAACTTGATCCATAGAATATCRATTTTTTCTTGTTTTGGTGTAGGATTTTATTATTCCATTTGCACCATTGACTAGACTATCTGGTGAATCGTAGTTGCATGCATATATTTCGACAAGCATATTTAATTTTATGACAAGTTGGGAAGGAAACATTACTGTTTGTTGATGGTATGGTACATTGCCATGGTTTTCTTCCTCCTCATCAATTGCATTGATTAAAAGTTCATTGCCAAACATTAGCGATAACATATATTTGGTATGCATTGCAACATATTTGTTTCTGTAGAATAGATGAGGGAATGTTGGGTCACTTGGGGAAGGTCAGATACAATTCGTATTGTTATATGCCAAATTTTTAATTGTCTGGTTATTTGTGTGCATGCTATTGAGAATTGCAATAAACCTTTCATTTGTTTGGCGCATTGTCATATGCAATTCGTAGCACCTGACATTATCTTTCAAGAAGTCATATATTATTGGTTACATGTTCATAGTAGATTGTTCGAATATGAGGGAATCGTATATGGGTTGTGCTTGATAAAGGTCACCATAAAAGAGCATATCTATGTTCCCAAAGTATTTCATATGTACATGTTTTATGTTTCGTAGTCTATTGTCAATGGAGAATAGGAATCAACTTCCAATCAAAGAAGCTTCATCAATGAAGACAATCCATTGTTCTTGATAAAACTTTGACAAGGTGTCTAACATTTCCTTGATAAGTGGAAGGAAATGAGACTTGTTGAAAGGCATTAGCAATGCAAATTGTTGTCCCACCTGCATTGTAAGCATCTTTGCATGTGTATTCCAGTATCAATCCCTCTGGTTTCAAAGGGTTGATTATATTATGTGTATCACATATTCGTATAATCATTTGGAATATTATTTTTGCTATAAATGTCTTTCTTGTTCCTGCTCCACATGTGAGGAACAAGTATAATGCCATGTTCATGTCAATTGATTTCTTTAAGCCAACGTCTTTGACAATTGCTTGTTGTTCTCTATTTATCATTCTTCGAACCCTATAATATTCTTCATTTTCGAGGAAAAATGGGTGGTTTGTGCCTTGGAAGCCTAGGTTAATTAATTTCTTCATCTTTGGTTGTTGAGGGAATTGCTAGTCTGCTTGCAAATCATACTATTCACAATAGACTTTAGTTGGTTCTCATTCTTCTAATGCACCATCAATATCCACAAGGTTGTTATCTAGTTGTTCAATTGCACTTTCGAGATCGCCCCCTGTTGGGTTGATGTTGTATGTAAATTTATCTTCAATGATTTGTATTGTACTTGCATGTAAACTATAAGCAACCAACCATGTGGGAAAGTCATGCCTCAATGTATGTTCGTTGTTTTTGAATGGAACATATAGCAATAGTTTCTCTCTACATAAATTTTCGATGTCAATGTGTTTCTTGTATTTGACGAACTGTGTTACATTTGGTTTTTTCCTTTTTTATATGTGTGTACCATTTTTCTTATACTGGGAGACAAATTTAGCAAGGAAAATATTCTTAATAGTGCGTGGGCACTCACTGTAGTAATCAATAATAGAGTGGCACATCACATCTTCTGAATTGTCAGGTTCTTGTTTTAATAGAAAGGGTGGATTAAGGATAAATGCGTGTTGATCTATTGGATATGTGTTTATAAATATACATTGTCTTGAACATAAATTCCATGGAAGAGAAAGTGTTATATGAACGTCTTGTTGAGCGAACATTTGTTGAATACTAAGCAATACATTTCCAAGTGTGCATATCATTTGCATAACATCAATTTCGATTTTTTCATGTTCTTTGTGTATTCTACGAAATGCATTTGTCAACTTTAGTCATGTATGAACTGCAATATGATGTTGCAACATATGCATTGAGTATGTATTGTGCATTTGTATTTGCATTCCATAAATTCGGCATGTCCTTTGAAAAACTATTGTTCCAAATGTGTGAAGGTTTTCATTTTAGGAATATTATCGATTGTTTTAGTGTACATTGTATTAGTTGGATGTACTCATCTTCTGTTAGCTCAAATTCCACCAAGAACTGTTCGAAGCTTATTAGTCTGTCTTAATTTTTTTGCTCTAAAGATGCAAATATGGACTTTGACTTCTCCTTAAGAGCATTGTCTGGTAAGATTATTGACTCAAGAATTGTTGTCTTCTTCATTGGTAGCATAGGGAAGTTGTATTTGCAATGTGAATTCTCTTGTTTCTTACAACTTCTTGTATGGTAATGCTTATGAAACATGGAAAGATCTGGATCCAAATGGTCTATGTCACATGTTATGTATTTGTCCAAGAACTTTTCAATTTGCAAGTTACCGTCCCTTCCATATATTGGAGCATCTTCTATCCATAATAATCCATGTTCATGCTCGCTTCCCCTGTTTTGGAATTCAACTACAAAGTAGTAGTCTAATAAGTTTCCAAAGAATGTTTCATCATGACATATAAATTGCTTTACAACATTGATTCTATGTCTATAATAATGACTACATGTGACCGAGTCTTTTCGTATGAGGTAATCAATGTCATTGTCTTCCAAAGTTTCAGTGTGCTTTTTCTTTCCCCTGTTCCTATATAACTTAGTCAATGTAGAGACAAATTCATTCCACCGATGCTTTGCACTTGTGAATGTAACGAAAAAAGTCGGTGGCCCCAACTATTGTATCATTGCAAATATATTTTTCTTGATCCGTTGCAGGTAATTAAGTGAAATACAAATGTTTTTTAAGTCTATCAATACAATGTGAGATTTAAGTATTTTCTCTAAGTTTGGTTTGTACTTTACATATTTTGCTAATATCTTTCTTCCTCTTAGTTGGCCTTTTCCTATGCGCACCCATATGAGAGAGAGTACTTTGTCAATTAATATGGGCATTATTTTGAAAAACAAATTTGTTGTGTGATATGAGAAATCACTGCTAGCATGTAGAAATTCCCATTTTTCTATTTTATGGTAGCTAAATCTCTTTACAACGTCATCGACGTGGGGATCTCCGAAGAATAGTGTTGGAAAGTTCATTTCTTCTCCATACATGTCCTTGAAAATCCCAAGTGGGCGTTTCCCTTCAGTAGGTGTGAGTTCAATGATCTTGTCCTGCAAATCATTAATGGGTTGTGACTTTGTGAATCCATGTATTAATGTTTCAATTGCCCTTTCATTATCCAATTTCGTGTCCACATCACTTTCATAATCAAAATTTCCATCTTCCATGCATTTTCCATTGCATTGTTCAAGAATATCAATCCATTATTTATTTATAGAGATGTTTTTAGCCTTATATAGAGATCTAGAACACAATTCTTTTAGTGCTCTCATGACAACATTTACACGTACTTTTCCGGTCTGATATGCATTCTTGCATTGCAATCGTGTTTTAAATGTAACTACAATTGTCATTGTGTCATCCATGAACCGTGGAAATGATTTTTGCACAACATCCATGTGAACAAGTACATTGAGAATTGAACCCGTCAAGCCCATCTAGGATCATTTGTAATCCCATTGCCTAATTTGTGCGAATACAATTCTCAGTGATACAAGTCTCTCTTCAAATTATGAAAGTGTGCTTACAATTTATAATGGAATGTTACACCTTATTTGGTCAGGTGTTACAAATTGTGGAAACTTCCCATTTTGAAGTGCTCTTCTGCAAGAAAGACATATATTCTTAAAAGAGAGTGTTTTTTTCATTTGTTGTCAAGCTCAGATATTTTTCTTCCAGGTCTTGGGTGAAGCATTGAATGTTAAGTGAAAAAAGAAATTCCTCACAAATTTCTCATTGTAAGTTTTAAACCTGTGAAGTAAAGCAATGCATATAGAATCTTAAGTAAAACATAAATTAATCAATGGCTTATTCACATAGTACACTAAGATTTATACCGGAAACCCTCAACGAGGGAAAATCTTTCTTATTTTCATTATATCGAATTTCACCATTCACCATACAATATATACAATGTCTTTAGGTATTCTGTAGATACCAAAACCTTAATCCTTTAATCTGGGATTAATTTAGAAAGCCGCTAAAAATAGCAAAAACCGCCCAAAAAAAAATTTCGGGGCGCTGCACGTAATCAGGGGGGGCCATACCTAGCCCCCCCTAGGAAGCGCCCAACACATACGACACACACAACACTACTAGAGGGATCATCAGACGCAGTTGTCGAATTTGACGCGCCCACACACACACATGCAAAGAATATAACACATACCCAACATTCTCCCACTTGTTATTTTCTTTGCATCCAGGGGTCCACAAAATTATATAGTCAACAATCCAGGGAAACAATGCCCATTTTTACTCTACACTAGGAGAAATTTTCTATGCTCACAGATTTTTTCAATGAATCTACAACATTCTTCAAAGTGTCAACCTTTTCCAGCAACACCTTCTTTTCCTCAACCATGTCTCTCACAAAGTGATACTGAACATCAATATGCTTTGTCTTCGAATGATAAGTTGGGTTCTTTGCCAGGAAGATTGCACTCTAGCTGTCACAATCTAATCTCACTGCTTGTTGTACCAACCCAATACCTGAACACAATCTATGTAACCATACTGCTTCCTTGCTTGCATGAGTGGTTGCCATGTATTCAACTTCTATAGTTGAGGGTTCCACTACAACCTGTCTTTTTTTCATCCAACCGATTGCTCCTCCAAATAGGTTAAACACATACCCACTTGTAGATCTTCTGCGATCCAGATCTCCAGCCCAATCTGCATCAACAAAGCCATGTATGTCCACCACTCTGTCCAATACTGGTCTTCCTTGGTAGCACAATCCATAATTGGTAGTGCATCACAAATACCTTAAGACCCTCTTTACTGATGTCTAATGCTCCTTCCCTGGTTTTGACATATACCCGCTCAAAACTCCCACTACATGTGCAATGTCCAGTTTAGTACAGACCATTACATACATCAAACTGTCAACTACACTGGCATACAAAACATGGGACATGTCCTCTTCTTCTTCCTATGTCTTAGGACATTGATCTGCAGATAACTTTACACCTATAGGAATATGAACCTTGACCGATTTACTTTCATGCATATTAAACCTCTGCAATATCAATGCAACATATTTTCTCTGATTCAACCAAAGTTTCCTGTTTACACGATCTCTTTTAATCTCCATTCCCATAATGAAGTTAGCAGCACCGAGATCCTTCATGTCAAATTTGGAGGACAACTGCGATTTCACCTCCTTGATAACATCCATGTTATTTCCTACCAACAACTTGTCATCAACATACAACACTACATAAATGAAGTGATTACCAACCTGCCTTGGAATATACACAGTGATCAGCCCTGCTTCTCACAAATCCCAATCCAAGGATGTATGTGTCAAACTTTTGGTACCACATCCTAGGTGATTGCTTCAGACCATATAGTAACTTCTTTATCTTACAGGCCAACTCTTTCTTTCCCTTCACTATAAAGCCTTCTGGATGCTTCATGTAGATTTCTTCTTCCAGATCCCCATGTAGGAATGTTGTCTTCACATCCATCTGTTCCACTTCAAGATCAAAAGAAGCAACAATAGATAAAAGAAATATAATAGAAGTTAACATAGCAATAGGAGAAAAAATCTCATGAAAGTCAATTCCCTCTACCTGGGAATAACCTTTTGCTACTAACCGAGCTTTGTATTTCTCCACTTTTCCTTTTGCATTAAACTTCTTCTTAAACAACCATTTTCTACCAACAAATTGTCTTTCAGCTGACAACTCAACTATATACCATGCCTCATTCTTATCCAAGGCATCCATTTCTTCAAGCATGGCCTTCTTCCAGAGTTTACTATCCTCTGAATTCGCTGCTTCCCTGACAGTTCTGGGATCATC
>ML796434.1:49597-87142 GCA_009831015.1 Picea engelmannii
ATGAAACATAATACACAGATTTACCTAGGGATGGAACAAGAACAGGTCCAAACACATCACTGTGTATCAACTCTAAGATCCCCTTTGCTCTTGTAGCACCAGATGAGAATCTTACTCGATTATGTTTACCATATATGCAATGTTCACATAAATCAAAATCCAGAGTGCAATTAGATATACCTTCAACCATACCTTTATCGTGTAGTGTTCGAAGGCCCTTTTCTCCAATATGCCACAGTCTTTGATGCCACAACATGGTCTTCTTTTCAGGGACAATATTGGTCTTTTCTCCTTCATTTCTCTGCTCAGAGACAACATAACTGTTACACCCATTAGTATAACTGCTTCCCAACAACTTGTACGGAGTTCCACACCGAACTCCCCTCATCAAAACCATTGCTCCTCGTACGATCTTGGAAGTTCCCTTTCCAAATACAGTATCCCCTCCTGCATCATCCAACTTGCTTACAGATATCAAGCTCCTGGCTAGTTCTGGAATGTGCAGAACCTCAGGGAGAGTTCTAATCCTTCCATCTTTTAGCAACAACTTAACCCTTCCACGTCCCATGATTTTGGTTGTCGAGTCATCTCCTAAGAATACATCACCACCATCGTATTTTTCATATTCAGAGAACCACTCCTTGTGAGGAGTCATATGGTATGACGCACCTGAGTCGATCAACCATACATGATGATCTGCATGTGTACCTGTAGATGTCAGGTAAACACCACCTCCTTCTTCAGTGGAGGTTTTCGCCTTTATGGAAGAGGTACTATCAGGCCCCTTTGGTTTATCAACCTTTTTAGACTTGCAATCTTTCTTATAATGCCATGTTTTACCACACTTCGAGCATTTCCTCAAAGATTTTCCTGGAGACTTAGATCTACCTATAGATTTAGGTCTCCCCCCCGAAGACTTACCAGGATTCCTGTCTTGGGTACAACCTCTTACAAATAAAGCATCTGTGCTATGACCATCCATGCTTTTCCTCCTCATCTCTTCAGATAACAAGGATGCAACTACATCCTCATACTTCAATGTAGATTGAGTGGTACTACCAATTGCTAAAACCAGATTATCCCAAGAGTCTAGCAAAGAACATAACAAAGTAATACACTTATCTTCTTCTGCAATTGTAATATTAACAGAGACAAGTTGACTTACCAGAGCATTAAAGGCATTTATATGTTCTGTCACATAATCTCCATCTTCCATCCTAAGATGATACAACTTCTTTCGAAGAAACAACTTGTTTACCAGGGACTTTGATTGATACAAATTCCCCAACTTATCCCAATCTTCCTTCGACATACCAGTAGGTGGTGTACTGGTAGTTTGTGTACTAGTAGGTTGTGTACCAGTCGACTATGTGCCAGTAGGCTGCGTACCAATAGGCTGTGTACCAGGATCCACAATGATCCATTGTTCTTTGTCTACAAGAAGGTCCTCCATCTTGAGCTTCCATAGCTCAAAGTTTTTACCATTGAAATTCTCTATCTCGATTCTAGATGAGCTCGCCATTCCTCTTTCTATACTTGAATCTCCACTGCAAAAGCTCCCACTAAACCTAGGTTTATCAGAGACCCAAGATAAACTTGATCTATCAAGACCGAGCCAAACCCTCAGAAATAAAGGTGTTCCTTTGAAGCCAAAAACAAGCTCTGATACCACATGTAAGTTTTAAACCTGTGAAGTAAAGCAATGCATATAGATTCTTAAGTAAAACAAAAATTAATCAATGGCTCATTCACATTGTACATAGAGATTTATACCGAAAACCCTCAACCGGGGAAAACCTTTCTCATTTTCATTATATCGAATTTCATCATTCACCATACAATATATACAATGTTTTTAGATATTCCGTAGATACCAAAACCCTAATCCCTTAATTTGGGATTAATTTAGAAAACCGCTAAAAATAGCAAAAACCGCCCCCCCCCAAAATTCCGGGGCGCTACCCCGAATGCTGCGCGTAACCAGGGGGGGCATACCTGCCCCCCTTGGGACCCCCTAGGAAGCACCCAACGCATATGACACAGAGACTACTACTAGAGAGAGCGTAAGACACAGTTGTCGAATCTGACGCGCCCACACACACACATGCAAAGAATATAACACATACCCAACAAGTCTCTCTTCAAATTCTGAAAGTGTGCTTCCAATTTATAATGGAATGTTACACCTTATTTGGTTAGGTGTTGAATATTGTGGCAACTTCCCATTTTGAAGTGCTCTTCTGCAAGAAAGACATATATTCTTAAAAGAGAGTGTTTTTTCATTTGTTGTCAAGCTAAGATATTCTTCTTCTAGGTCTTGGGTGAAGCATTGAATGTTAAGTGAAAAATGAAGTTCCTCACAAATTGCAGATGTGTTCCTAAGTGTGTCTTGAACATGTTTCAGATATACTGTATTCACATCTTTTTTTTTAGATGGACATGTTCAGTAGGCATAGTCTCTCTTGCTCTGTTATGTTCAAATTCGATACAAAAAAAGTGTTTGTTTCAGTGTAGGATATGTTGTTCATGTTATTTTATTATGAGGCATTGTTGAATCGATGGAATATGTATGGAATTCATCTACATGTCTTTTCAGGACATGTCAAATGGGGGATTTGTCAATGCATCTGTTATTTTCACGAATCATTTTTTAAGTATGTGACAAGAAAGCGTATGATTTTTACTAGCACATGTGTTTGTTTGTTGAGAAGCCATCTCAGAGATGGAACTACTATTTGGCATTGACATTTTATCGCTATCATATAGATGATGTATATGTTGATGTCTTTCTATCACATTTTCAGGGGGCAACACGTTATGGTTCATTCTTGTGGTAGTTGGCATTTCCATCGACACATGATAGTCAACTCGATGTGGGTTGTTTAGAGCCATTACAACCTTGCCAGAGTGCACATTGCATATGACATTGTGATGTTCTATTAGCAATGGTTCATAGTGAATGTGAAATGGATCCGTTTCAAATGACAACACATCAATTGTTTTTTCACAGGTCGAGCGAGCAGGGTAGAGGCTCAAAATGTTCATGCTATAGGAGGAACATACTTGGATATTTACATTGAAAATGATTGATATCCATTGCAAATAGAATGGTCCACCCTCTATTTTTCTCTTCTTATATGGCATCACCATATTCACAAGATATGCTTTCCAACTGTCGATAATTATTGTATTCCGTATGACATTGGGCATCAAGTGTTGGTTTAAGAAATGAAGTGCAATGTGGTCACCACTTGTAATTGCATTGTAGAAGGATTGTACAATATAAAGTCTCAAGGATTGTACATTGTAGTTCGTTACCAGATAGAAAATTGTATCAAATAGATTGTTGTCACAACTAGATCTGCGACTTACTGCTATGCTCAATCCATGAGCACACATGATATGCATAATGCACTTCCAATTCTATTCAATGTCCTTGCACATTAGTGACAAGCAAGTACTAGAATCCTCAAATTCACATCGGTATAGTTTTTTGTAAATAAATGGTTCATAATGACCACTAAAGGGATTTGCATCATGGGATAAGATGCAATATGGGTCTCAATTTGCATTTCTATTGAAATGAAAATACCTTGTTTTTCTTGTTAGTGACCAGAGTATGATTGATATGTTCAACCATTTTGCTAGCCATCGTATGCATAATGTATCTCCCCATAGCCCTCTCTTATTTTCATCTACATTTGAAGATGCAAAAAGACACATTTTGGAAAGGTATGTGACTACATCACGGATTTTGTGCAGTTAGTACAAAAAATCAAATTCTAGCTCATATTGATATGACTCTAATGCTTATGCATCGTCGTCGCTTAAACAAACCAAGAAATGATCTAATCCATTTCACAGTTCAATGTAGGTGTAACGAAAATGCAATAGCACATGAAATGCATCAAATAAACAATATCCAGGAGCATATGAAAATGCATCCAATCTGAAAAGACCATTGATATCCAGTACATGGTCAATGGTGGTATGTGAAATGCACTTCTCTTTAGCTTGGTAGCTTTCAACATCTAATATTTCTAACATTTCTTAATTTGTGTCATTTGAATGGCCCCTAAGTTTTGTTTATGATATTATAGGACTTTCAATAAAGAGAACAACAAAATCTTAGAAGAGCATATCGTATTTTCATTCTGTCAACATTGATTTGTTTTTATCAATATGACTCACTATTGAAAACAGTTGTTGATTGATATAGCTTGCTCCTGGAAAATTTGTTGATTGATATAACTTGCTCCTGGAAAATAAAAATAATAATTAGACTTTAATTGTATTTCATATGCACCATAGACATAAAAAACCCACTTTACCATTTGATCAAAGAAACATAGGCGATCTGTTGAAACATTACAGTAATGGTAAAACTAATTTCAATAAAACAAAATACAAATGTTTTGTTAGAACACACTTCAATAAACAAAAAATATGTGACAAATTTAAGGTTTCTTTCTTCACGGGGATGACATCTAAGTAGGGCGCTTTTTTAATTAGAGTTGGCATGAACCTACATAGGTGGGGGCAAGCCAAAACATATTGAAAGCAAGACCGATATCGATCAAAGATATATCATTGATGGAGCTCTATAGGGTTATGCCACGAGACTTTGTTTGACTTGGTATATTGTTTGATTATCTTAGATATAAAATTGAGGAGGTTGATCTTATAGATATTGAGCCTATTAAATCAATGCCCGAGTGGGGAACAATAGTCTAGGGAAAGATGGAATGTCAAAAATAGTTAAGAGGTTTGTTTATTTCTAATTCTTCGATCCAAGAGATAGATAGATGGAGGTCTTGGGTGGAATCAAGAGGAGTCTCATACCATTCTCCTATTTTGTTCCAGGTCAAAAATTTCCATTTCTTTTGATCGACATCGAGAATCAAGAGGCCTTTTTCCTTTTGGGAATGGCCCGTCCCCAATATGGAGAGAAATGGACCAAAATATTTGTGTAAGGACAACAAACTCGTATATTCTCAGTGTCTAACTCTTTAGGCGACCATCTTGCAGAGATAGCATCCAACATGCTAACCTATCAACCTTCAATCTAAAATCCTAAGGATTTAAATTCAGTTAAAGGTAGTTTAGAAGGAAGGTCTCAAAATTAACACTACTCTACACTCAACACTATGTTCGACTTTAATTCAGAATGTTGGAATGATCACGGGGCATTAATTTACCGCAGTTAAAAAGAGACATTTTTACTGGAGTTCGAATGCCACCTCTTAATGGCAGATAACTTATAGAATGGGATCGAGGAAGTGTTTTTGAAATTCAATGCGATTTCATCTATGGTTGACATGATTTCAGTTGTGGTCGAGGTGTAGATTGATCACCATGGCCTAGTTAAGTCACATTAATGCAAGATTTATAATAAATGGAATGATCAAGCTAGAAGTGGGAAATCAACAACAAACAAAAGTTTATTTACCTTGTAACAAAGTTCAATTGGTGCAAGGTGCGTGTACCAACAATTAGTTTTTATGGTGTGTTGAAATAATCAATTGAGCTTGATGCCCTGAGTTAGATTTTAAGTTTACAATGCACGAAACAAAGAGAAATACTAGTAGAAATAAATATGAACCTATAACTCTACAGTTAGAGAAAAGGTACGAAACTAGGGTTTTTTGAGCCTCATTCCACAAAACTGGAAAAAATCTTGAAAGCATAAATTCATGGCCAAATAAAAAAATGATTTGCTTCCATGTGCATTTTTATTAGATGGATTGGTTACCTCATCCTCGCTTTTTTGAATACCTTCTCTCTGTATCTATGAATACCTTGTCTCTATATAAAAACCACGTAGCGAGAGCTCTCACACTCGATTTCAATCCATCATAAACCCAAACCCCTAATGAACACACAAAGGAAAGCTAGAAATGACCATTCTTTACAAGCAATCCAAAATTACTCTAATAATTCCTTGCTTCAACATGCGAAAACTTGAGAGAGCGGAAGAAAATAAAAAACACGGTAACCAACCTTGACATAGTTGAAGAAAATAAAATATAGAACGATGACAAATGGGGCAAACGATGGATCAAACTACAAGGGTGCTACCTTGAATGCATAGACTTGCAACACAGACCTGCTGGGTCAAACTACAAGGATCATTGAGTATCACCGTCAGTATAATTATCTGTCTTGTTTAATAAGATGAACCCATCCAATCTCATACATCCGATGATCAAAGTAGACCAAGTTATCAGTACTATACTCCTTTAAATGTGTTTGACCACAAAGCATAGCTCCCACGATGTTCATTTCTTTAATGCCTTTGAATACAATGTTCAGAGTTAAGTGTCATTAATAATCATTCTAAATGTTGGATCAAACTACGAGGATCATTAAGTGTGGTTGTTGGTATAATTAGTTGCAACATAGACCTAAACAACCAACCGGGTCAAATCATTTTTGTAATTAGATTAAGACCGTTGATCTACAAAGAGATCACTCTGGGACCGTTGGATCAAAGTAATAAGGAGATTGCATTGTGTTGCAGTGGTACCTGATACCCAGAGAAGTTCCAGTTGTAGAGTTCCATGGAAAGTTCCAGATCCATCCTCAACCATCGGTAAATTTTGTTTGTTGGCGATTATTATAACAACCAATACCCATATAACTGATAACACAGTTTTGATAACGGTTCTTCATGGTTCCAATGGGAAAAACCCTTTGTAATAGCGTTAAAGAATTGACAATGAAGATCTAATCCGGGATCTGCCAGATCGACAGTTCTCGTCGATATCGGATATCGCCATATTGACATTATTTTATTATTGTGTAAGTGTTAAACACAATAGTCTGGTCGTCGATAATTGAATCCCGTGGTTATAACACTTGGTATTGTGGATAAACAAAAGATCGCATGGATATAAAAAGGGTTGTCGCAAGGTTAAAAAGTAAGCGCCAAAGTTCACGAACAATTGGAAGCCACTGCACAAATCCAAATGCATGGGAACAAATCCAATCTCATACATTTGATGATTAAAGTAGGCCGAGTTATTCATATTATGCTCCTCTAAATGCGTTTTAGCACTAAACATAGCTCACACGATGTACACAGTCTTACATCATTTTATTCTCCCTCTCTCATCCTATAGGCCAGGTTTCTAAACTCCATTCATACTAAACATTGAACGATGTGAAACTTGCCATAAGACCTCAAAGATATTAGCCAACTAGATTTTAGATAAATAAATTATTTTATTATATTTAAAAAATATATATTTCTTTTCTATGTTTAACATTAGTTATTGCACACAAATTTTTAGTTAGAGGCAAATGAATAGACAGTCAAAGGGAAAATCAAATACTATATCCCTGGCGTTGCAGGGATAATAATGAAAAATCAATACAATAATAAAATATACCAACACATAATCATCTTAACCATCTTTTAATTACTAAGAAGTTTGGGGCTTCCTTGTTTTAATCTCTATGGATGCTTAATAAATATGGAGTTAAGATGGATCTATGCTAGTATTTATAAGCCAACTAGAAGTTCCTATTGAACTTTTGATTGGTTTGCTCATTAAATTTTCATATTTAAATAATAAACTATTCAATTTTTTTCCACATTACTCTCACACACATTTGCACATAAAACATAAATGTTTTCTTATCATTTTACATAAACACTTAACCATGGTTCTATACCATAAAATAAATATACATTAATGACTAGGCTATTGAAAATGTGTACTTCTGGGCTAGACCTTTCTGACGAGTTATCGAGCACCCCAAACATAGATCATATGCAAAAGTAACATCCTTGGGAAGTTGACATACCAACTAACCACATCAGGGCCCGCAAACCTTTTGGCGTTTCATCTTCTTGGGTAAAGGTTTTGGATGTTTAGGATTTTCTCATTAATGCTTTATATTAAGAGGCCTTTTCAGCCTCAATGTAATCATCTTCTTGTGAATGTGCATAGTTGTCACATCTCTTCTCAAAGATACGTTGCCACCATTATAGCGAGTTCATTTCACTTTGAATTTTCTTTTACAGTCTATGCATATTTCATTGTTTAATAAAAATTAAATATTACTATATCTCTATGTTTCTGTCCTATTTTGTGTTTCATTTTGTTCCCTCATAAATCTGGATCAGTGGTATGAGAGCGGTTTTCTCTTTATCGATTTCTCTATGCATGTCCCCAACGAGGTCTGGGTATAAGGAATTGGGACTCAAACTAGTTGAGCCTTTGGAATATCATCCTCATCGACCCTGATAGTCACCCATGGTGGAGGAAAAGAGAGACAAGCGAGAAGGAGATCCTATTAATATGTTGCGCGCAGAAGCCCTCATGCAATATAGGAACGAGATGATGGATAATTTTTCCGAGATCCTTCGACGACTGTCGACAACAACAAATGCATCTTCATTAAGTGACCACTTTGGAGGTGTAACCCCTTTCAAGATACAAGTAAATTTTTATATTCTCGTATTTGAAGGTTAGATAAATGTGAATTCTTTGGAAAAGTGGTTAAATCTATTAGAAGGGTATTTCTGTGTCCACAATTTTTCCAATATGAAAAAGATCACCTTTGCGAGACATTGGTGGGAGACTTACTGTGAAAAAATCTCCATAAAGGAATTTTGAATATTTTGGGTCAAGCTCACTTGGGACTCTTTTATGGATGTCGTCAAGGAAAAATATTACTCTGTTGGAAATTGTGTCGACCAGTACACAAGATGGACCACACTGTGTCAATAGAGGGACTAAACAACGTTGTAGTTCACATATACCTTCCATATCTTGCACACCAAGCTGGGTACCAGAGACTTTGAGCGACATCTAGTTCTAAAATACCACGGGGTCTACACAGGTACATCCAAATATAAATGGAGTTTCTAAACATCTCATCATTGGGAGTCGCTTATTGATATGTTGTCAAAACCGAGAAAATTTTTAAGCAGAGGAATAACTAGTAGTTTGGATCTACGAATGCATCATAGCAGAAGCAGGGAAATGGCAACCCCAACACATAGAAAAAAGGACAAAGGAAGGATGGAAAACCTGTCTAATCGGGAGACAAAGAAGGGTAATGGGAAGATGAAGAAAGACATTGGGAAGTGGTGCAAGTTCCATAAAAATCGTTGGCACAATACCGATGAATTTTGCTTGAAGCAGTCATTAATGGCCAAGCTAAAAGCCTCATAATCAAATCCAGTCTCCGAATTTGATTCAAATCTAGACAAGAGGAAGAAGATCATTGATGCAAAACCTAGTGCCACAGTCGCTACCACCAAGATCCAGCCAAATGAACTAGAAGAGCCGGAGGATGGTGAGCACCTTTTTCACTCACAGATGTGGGTGAAGGGTGCTTTGCTACATTTCATTGTTGATAGCAGAAGAAAAAATAACCTCATCTTAGTAGAGGTCATTAATTGGTTTGAGTTGTCAACAACACCACATTCGCAGCTATACAACATCGGGTATATCAACCAAGGATGAGATCTTGGCATTATCCAACAATGTCGTCTACCCTATGGCATCAAGACCTTCAAGGATGAGGTATTGTGTGATGTTTCCCCACTTAACGTTTGTGATGTTATTTAAGGATATCCATATATGTGGAAATGTCATGTTGTATATGAGTCTAAACCTCGTAGTGTCATTGTTACTATGGGTGGACAATTGTACAGGATACTAGAGGTTGCTCCACATACCGCAATTTCTTTGGTCTCATCTAAGTAGTGTAGGAAGGTTGTCTCCTAAACTAATAAATTTGTACTCTTCATGATTCACCCTTAAAGTGAATAGAAGGTCACAACCACATCCATGGCCTTTGCACAAGGCTCCTCTACGCAGTAGAAGCAAGTGGAAAAATTCATGGAAGAATACCAAGACATCTTCACCTCACCTACTAGGGTACCTTTACATTGTCAAGTCAAGCATTTAATTGAGCTAATCCTTGGAATGCCTTTTAGTAATGGGACAATGTATCATCGCTCTCTCCAAGTAAATGTGGAAATCAAGTGCCATATTCAAGAGCTGCTCCAAAAAGGGCACATTCACGCAAGCTCCTCACCCCGCGGAAGCCTAATCGTGGTCATGCAAAAGAAAGACGGGACCTTACAATGATGACCTTCTCGACCAATTCAAGGGGGAAAATTAGTTTAGTGAGATTGATATGAAGTTCAACTACCACTAGGTCCCCATAGAACAAACTGACGTATGGAAGACTACTTTCAAGTCTCAATAAGGTATTTTCAAGTGGTTGGTCATGCCCTTTGGCTTGACGAATTCTCTGAAAACTTTCCTGAGGTTGATGGATGACATCTTGCAACCCTTCACCAATTCCTTTATGGCTGTATATCTGGATGACATCCTCATCTTCAGAAAGAGTTGGACATGACATTTGTACCACATTCAACAAGTCATCCACACTCTGCGAGAACATAAGCTATATGCTAACTTAAAGAAATGCTCCTCGGCATGAACATGGTCTAATATCTCAAATACATTGTTGATGAGCATGGTGTGCATGTCGATCTAGCCAAGATACAAGTCATCCATGACTGGCCATCCCTGAAAACACTAACTGAGCTTTAGAGCTTCTTAGGTCTTGCCAACTTTTATCGTTGATTTGTATTGGGGTTCTCACATATTGCATGGGCTCTTAGAGAAGTGACCAAGGGTGGTTGCAAAGACAAATTTGTGTGGGGAAGGTCACAACATAAATCCTTTGATGATCTAAAACATCGGTTATGCTCAACCTCGGTGCTTTACTTACCCTATATGCAACAACCATTTGAGATTGAGACAACTGCTTTAGATTATGTTTTTGGTGTCGTTCTTACTCAAGACAATCATTTGGTGGCCTATCATAGTGATTGACTCTCAAATGTCGTCCATAAGTATCCCACCTATGATTAAGAAATGTATTCCATCATACAATCTTATTGCCAACAGAAGCATTGCATTCTAGGGAAGGAGACAATCATCCATATGGATCCCAAGCCTTTGCAGTTCATGTAGACATAAGGAAAATTACAGAATCACCGCCATCAAAAGTGGTCCACATACTTGCAGCAATTTCACATCAACATTAAGTATGAGAAAGGGAGCACCAATCACTTCGTCGACTTCCTCAGTCGACCTCGAGTTGAAATAATAATCACGGTGCTTGACACTTGTGGGAATGAGACCTCAGGGTGGTCCCAATTCTATGACAATGATCTTGACTTTGCTACGACCTACCAGATGTTGGGAACATGCACGACCGTCGATGACTTCCATCATCAGGATGGACTGCTATGCCATCCCGATCATCTTTGTGTTCCTTCAAGTGAGCATGTGAAGTTGATTTGGGAATCTCACTACAGTCGGGTAGCAGGTCACTTTGGCATGGAGAAGACAGTGGCAGTACTACATAAGTATTTCTATTGGCCAAAGCTTTGACGAGATGCTAGTAAGTATATGAGATTCTACACTGCCTACTCCATTGCCAAGACAACCATTAGAAAACAAGGACTGCACACCCCTTTGCATTACTCCCGACGGGCCCTAGGAATCCATTTGGATGGACTACATGTCAAGTCTCCCCTCAACCAAGAATGACAATGACTGTGTATTCATGGTTGTTGATCGATTCTCTAAGATGGCCATTTTGACCGTGTGTAAGAAGAATGTCATAGCCGAGGCCACTGCCAGACTCTTCTTCGAGTGTGTATTGGTTCAGTTTGGACTACCACAAACCATCATATCAAATTGGGACAACAAATTCTTGAGCACATTTTAGTCGAGCCTCTGGTCACCAATCCCACCAAATCCATGGCCTTCCACCTTAAGACTAATGGACAGAAAAAGGTCGTCAATAGAATGATCATACATATCTTGCACATGTACAAATCCAAGCATCCATGCACATGAGATGAGAGCCTTCCTTGTGTCCAACACATCTACAACAAATCCCTCCATAGCTCGATCAACCACAACCCTTTTCAGGTGGGCTTTGGATTTCAACCATTGGGCCCCATTGATGTAGCACTTCCCCCCTGCATCCACATAGGAAAAATATTCCCATGCTCAATCTGAGGTTGACAAAGCCAACAAATTCATTGAACGGATTCAACACATAGGCCAACATGTCCATGGTATTTTGTAGAAAATCAATGCTAAGTACAAGCAACACCATGATCAACACCTGGTGCCCCACAAGTTTCAGGTGGGAGACAAGGTTAGGTTTCATTTGAAAAAAGAGTGCCTTAGAGGAACCCATTGGAAGTTGTGTCCACTTTGATATGGACCTTACACCATCACTAAGGCTGTGGGAAACAATACTTTTGAGTTGAGTATTCCCCCCTTCCTAGGATTGCACCTAGTATTCAATGTGGATCTCCTTCGACCATATTTTCCACCACTTCTAGACACATTGAAAGTGACAGAGAAACTAACACCTACAGAGCTTAACCCTAACTGCATGGAACAAGCATCCATTTATCAAATCATTGACACACAAGTTAAGGGAACCTTCCAACAAAAGACCCAACTCTATCAGGTTGTTAAATCATGGTAGCTACTGCACCAAGGCAAGTGGGTCATCAAGCGTCAAGTTCAACAGACGTTTCCCCATTTGATGGGGGAACTCAATTCAATGGATACAATTGCTTCCTAAGGAGGTAGGATTGATCCAGGTGGACATCAGTGACCACCCACCTATTCCACTATCTCAAAATACAGTTTCCGTCTTAGCAATTTTCTATGGTTTTTTTCGAGTCTTGAAGTTATGGGGACATTTTGAGACCCTAAACGACATTTTTTCGACCTGGAAGCACAACTTAAAGGATTTGAATTGGGTCTTTCCGAATGTGTACTTGTCGAATATACATTTCCAATGAGCTATCGAGCACCCCAAATGGAGATTGTATACAAATGTTACATCCCTAGGAAGTTGACGTATCAACTAACCACATCAGGGCCCACAAACCTTTTGGGGTTAGGGTTTTATCATTGATGTTTTATGTTAAAAGGACTTTTCAACCTCATTGTAATCATCTTCTTGCGAATGCGTGTCGTCACATCTCTTCTTAGAGATAAGTTGCCACCATTCTAGCGAGTTCATTTCACTCTGTATTTTCTTTTACAGTCTCTACATATTTCACTCTTTAATAGAAATTGATTATTACTGTATCTCTATGTTTCTGTCCTATTTTTGTGTTTCATTTTGTTCCCTCATAAATCCAGATCAATACCATATTAGATTTCAACTAAAAAATAATACATTTTCCAAAATAAAATATATAATATCTACATAATAGTACCATAATATGATAGCACGACGCAATATCCAATTTATAATATTAAAAATATAAAATAAATAATAACAAAAATCTCATTTGATTAGGGGCTGCTAAGTTCCCCTTCCACTTAGGAGGGGTAGTGTCCTATATGCTCTCATGTAGAGGACCAATTAAAAGTGTAGGATATTTTTCCCAGTGTCTTCTTATTTCACTAAGATGGCATCGTTAGTGCCATAATGTTGCCGCCATATCCTAACCATCTAAATTGTCTACCTACTCAGTTGCTTTGTTTTTCTAAATAGTAGGTATGCTCTATGGATATCTTTTCGTTAAGATGTTGTGTTGTTATATTCTTTGCAGTGAAAGTCGAGTCGAGATGGGTCGACTAGGAGTGAAAGTCAAAGGTCAACGTGGATCAAACGGGTAAAGTTTAAGTCGAAGTAATCGACATCAAGTCGAAGATGTCAAATGACAAGAGGTCATTAGGCGGTAATGTGGAAACCTACTAAAGATTGAATGAAGGTCGATTGGTAATCCGACTAGAAGTTGACTATAATAGAATCTCAAGATTCACAGGATTTTTATCCAATGATACGCGTGGATCTATAATTGTTTTTGGGCACCTTTCTTTAGGGTTTTGCCTACTGTAAAGCCTATAAATAAGGTGTTAAAAAATATAATCGTTAATCTAATCTTTAGATGATCAAACGTTAGAGGTTGTTGGTCATGTAGATATAATCCAAATTAGCTACAAGGTTGTTCTTTCAGAATAAATAGGGTATGATGTTGATTGTTTCTTAGATATAGACTAAGGTTAGGCATGTAACCTTTTATTATGTAGGAATAAGACAATAAGAGAGAAATATGCTCAAGGAATGGTGGTTTTCCCATTTGGGTTTCCAGGGTAAAATATCTGTGTACTGTGAGTTTCATTTGTTATTTGTTTTGTAGATTAAATATTTCTTGCTCTCTTCTGTTAGGTTTAGCGTGGAAGTATAATCTCCCCTCACATATGGTATCAGAGCTTGGTTTAACAACCTTTGAATTGAGCTAGACCCTAGGTCGAATAAGATTCGTAAGTCATATATATTCAAAGTTGTGCTTAAAGAATGACAAGTAGCTCAAGAATAGAGATCAAAAAATTGAATGGCAAAATTTTTTCAGCTTTGGAAGCTTAAAATTGAAGATATCCCTATAGATCGAGAACAATGGGAAGCAAACTGTCCATGTACCATTCCGACAGGTATGTCGAAGGAAGAATGGGGAAAATTCGAGAGAAAGGAAAGGAGTATGATTCGACCGTGTCTTGCAGATTCAGTGTTTTTGAATGTCTCAGGTGAAGAATCAACCAAGAAACCGTGGGACAAGTTGGGAAGCTTGTACCAATCAAAATCCATGGTAAATAAGCTATTCCTTGGAAAAAAACTATATATTCTAAGGATGAGGGAGGGAAGGTAACTGAGCATTTAAATGTGTTTAATATGATAATAATCCAATTATCTTCTGTGGATATTAAAATCATTGAGGAGAAATGTATTAGCCTATTATTTTCTTTGCCAGACTCCCGGGATAGCTTAATTTCTTGGTTGATTCTTCACCTGAGACATTCAGTGTTGCTGAATGTCTCAAGTGAAGACTCAACCAAGAAACCATGGGACAAGTTGGGAAGCTTGTACCAATCAAAATCCATGGTAAATAAGCTATTCCTTAGAAAGAAACTATATCTTCTGAGGATGAGTGAAGGAAGTTTGGTAACTGAACATTTAAATGTGTTTAGTATGATAATAATCCAATTATCTTCCGTGGCTATTAAAATCACCGAGGAGAAATATATTAGCATATTATTTTCTTTTCCAGACTCCCAGGATAGCTTAGTTGTGGCTATAGTGAGTAATTCAACCACATTAGTGCTAGAATACGTGGTTGCATCTCTACGGTCAGAAGAAATGAGAAGGAAGAACACGGAAGGATCAACCAAAGATGCTTTAATGGTGAGGGGTCGATCAATTGACAGAGATAAAGACAAATTCTCTAGTAGAAAGTCTAAATCAAAGGGTAGATCTAAATCCCTTGTTCAATCAATGAGAAGATGTTGGAAATGCGGTAATGCAATGCATTATAAAAGGGACTACAAGTTAAAGGCAATGTAAGTTAGTACATGATCCAATGAGAAGTAGTCGACTGAGAGAAAGACTACTCCAGACAAAGGAGGAGATGTGTATCTCGCATTGACTAGTACACAATAGGATAAATATGTTTGGTTGATCGACTTAGGAGCATCCTTATCATACAAAACCACATAGAGAATGGTTATGTGAATATGAACGTTATGAAGGAGGAGATATGTTCTTGGGGGACAACTTGACAACCAAAATTGTCGGATAGGGAAGAGTCCGACTGACATTGCAGGATGGGAGGAGTAGAACCTTCCAGGTGTGCTACATATTCCAAGTTCGGCAAGAAACCCGATACATGTCAACAAGATGTGTGATCCAGAAGTGCACACTCTATTTCATAAGGATACGTTCAAAATGGTCAAAGGTGTGATGAACTTAATTAAAGGAGTTTAGATTGGAACCCTATACAAATTATTAGGGAATATTGACTTGAATGGATGCAACAACATTGTTGTTCTTGAATTTGACTCAACTCGAATCTGGCTAAGTCGATTTAAACCAACTCAACAAGTCTTCGTCAAATTCACCCGACCATGCTATGGAACGAGAGGATGGGACACATTGGAGAAAAAGGACTTCAAGCTATGAAAAATAAAGGTATGGTAGAAGATTTTACTGAATGTAATTTAGAAGTAGACTTTTGTGAACATTGTATATATGGAAAACAAAGTCGGGTGAGGTTCCCATCTGGAGCGAAAAGAGAAAAGGGGATTCTAGAATTGGTTCATAGTGATGTGTTTGGTCCTGTTTCTATGCTTTCACTTGGTGGATCCCTGTATTATGTCTCCTTCATAGATGATTTTTCCAGGAAGACATGGATATATTTCCTGAGGTAGAAATCAAAGGTTTTCGAGAAATTCAAAGAGTTTAAGTCTCTTGTGGAAAACCAGATAGATAAGAAGATCAAAGTGTTGATAACTGACAATGGTGGTGAATTCTGTGGAAAGGATTTTGAGCAGTTCTCCAAGTAGTGTGGAATAACACACCAAAATACCACACCATATACCCCACAACAAAATGGAGTTGTTGAAAGAATGAACAAAACATTGATGAACAAGGCAAGGATCATGCTTAGTGGTGTTGGGCTCGCACAAGAATTTTGGGCAGAGGCAATTGACATTGCAAAATATTTGGTAAATATGTCTCCTTCGTTGGCGTTAGTCGACTCTTCTCCACATGAGGTATGGTTTGATAAGAATCCTTCACTGTCACATCTCAAAGTATTTGGTTGTGATGCATTTGTATATGTTCCCAAGGAAAAGAGGAGCAAGCCGGAAAAGAAGGAAGTTGAGTGTATTTTCATTAGATACAAAGAAGGAATGAAAAGATATAAGCTCATAGATCTTGCTTAAAAGAAAATAACGTACAATTGAGTTGTGGTCTTCAGAGAAGTCGAAAGGAAGCCAAAGTCTAAAGTGGTTCAAATAGAGAATAATCCAGAAAAGGTGAGGTTTGAACTGAGGAGAGAAGATGAAGATGATTTAGATGAGTCGTCTGAATCAGATGAAGAGGTGGAACAACTGACTCCGATTGTAAGGAGGTCCAAATGAGTAAGAAAACTAATCGATTTTTTTTTCCACCCGACTTTTGTTCTACATTTGTGTTAACTACCAGTGACGAGGAGCCCAAGTTGGTTAGGGAGGAAGTTGAATCGACAGAGGGTAGACTTTGGAAGGACGCCATAGTTGAAGAGATGGAATCTTTTCATAAGAATGAGATGTGGAATTTAGTTGAATTACCTAATGGAAGAATCCCATTAGTAGTAAGTGGGTATTCAAGAAGAAAATAAACACAATAGGACAAGTTGAAAAATTCAAAGCTCAACTGGTAGAGAAAGGATATTCCCAAGTCAAAGGAGTCGAATTCGGTGAAATTATTTCCCCTATTGCAAAATTAACTTCCATTATAGTACTAATGTGTCTGGCTATAAAATTGGATTTGGAAAAATAGAACAAATGGATGTGAGGACAACGTTCTTACATGGAGACCTGGTGAAATATACATGAAACAACCTGAAGGATTTGTAGTAAAGGGGAAGGAATATTTGGTGTGTAGATTGAAAGGATCCCTTTATGGCCAAGGCAATCACCAAGGATGTTGTATCAAAAGTTCAACACATACATCCTTATTTTGGGATTTGTGAGAATCAAATCTAATCACTGCATATATTCCAAGGAAGAAGGTGGGTGTTTCATATATGTATCATTGTATGTTGATGACATGTTGATGATAAAAAACAACATGGATGCAATAAAAGAGGTGAAGAAACAACTATCCTCCAAGTTTGACATGAAATATATCGGTGTAGTGAACTTCATTATGGGAATGGAGATCAAGAGAGATCAAGCAACTAGAAATATTTGGTTGAATAAGAAGAAGTATATTGAAATAGTTTTGAAACATTTCAACATGTAGGATTGCAAACCTATAAAGGTTCCAATTCTTGTGGGAGCAAGGCTAATTGTTGAACAATGTCCAAAGATACAAGAAGAAATAGAGGACACTGAACATGTTCCCTATGCAAGTGTTATTGGTAGTGTAATGTATGTGATGTTCTGCACTCGACCAAACATTAGGAAAACCTATAGGTGACAATGAAGTAGATATACATGGATTTGTTTACCCCGGCTGGGCTATAGATCTGGATCGATGAAGGTCGACCAATGTATATGTGTTCAAGAGTTTTGGTGGAGCAATTAGGTGGATGAGTAAGCCACAACCTTGTCAACAATAGAAGTTGAATACATGGCAACCACTCATGGAAGTAAAGTAGCAGTATGGCTACAATGGTTGTGTTCAGGGATCGCGTTTGAGTAGATATCTATGAAGATAAGTTGCGATAATCAAAGCACAATATTTTTGGAAAAGAACTAAACTTATTATTCCAATACTAAGCATATTGATGTACAATACCATTTCATAAGAGACATGGTGGAAAGCAACAAGGTGTTGCTGGAGAAAGTAGAGACAATGGAAAACATAGTAGATACTTTGACCAAGTCTGTGAGTGTTGTGAAGTTCTCTTGGTGCAAAGAGGAAATAAGCATTGTTGCCCCGGGTCTGTGAACAAAAGTTTAGGAACCTCTTAGATCAACAAAGAAGACAACAAGTGGGAGAATTTTGGGTTGTTATATTCTTTGCGGTGAAAGTCAAGTCGAGGTGGATCGACTAGGAGTGAAATTCAAAGGTCTAGGTGGTTCGACCGAGCAAAGTTGAAGTCAAAGTAATCGACGACAAGTTGAGGAGGTCAATTGACAAGAGGTTTACAGGAGGCCATCTGGCAATCAACTGAGACCGAATGAAAGTTGACCGGTATTCGACCAATAATCTGATTGGAACACAACTATAAAAGAATCATGAGATTCACGAGATTTGGATCCAATGATTCGCGTGGATCTGTAACCATTTTTGGGTTCCTTTATTTAGGGTTTTTCCTACTATAAATACTATAAATACTATAAATAAGGCTTGTTGTAATGCTAGAAAATTTAATCCTTAAGCTAATCTTTAGATGATTAATCGTTAGAGGTTGTTGGGCATGTAGATGTAAGTCATATTGGCTACAAGGTTGTTCTTGTATAAGCAAGAGGGTCTGATGTCGATTGTGTCTTAGGTGTAGACCAAGGTTAGACATATAACCTTTTATTTCAAATGAACAATACAACAAGAGAGAAATATGCTCAAGGAATGTTGGTTTTCCCATTTGGGTTTCCAGGGAAAAATATCTATGTACTGTGAGTTTGCTTTGCTATTTGTTTTCTAGCTTAAATCTTTCTTCCTCTCTTCTGTTAGGTTTAGCGTGGAAGTATAATATCTCCTCACATAAGAACCCTTGGAGAAAACTAGTTTGGAATATTATATGGTTCATACACACTTGTCCTTAACAATGAAACATAGAACCATGGGTGGTAGGAGTGAGAGGGATCATCTATGACCATGAAGGAAACCAAGTATTTGCTTATGCATGGGAGATGGGAATAGTGACAAATAATCAAGCGAAGGCATATTCCCTTCTTCAATGCATTTCTAATGCCATCAACTTGGCAATAAAGGAGTTGAAAATCATGGGAGGCTCATAGATCATCATCAAGTCCCTAGTCTTTAAGGAACCACTGAAGGATCTCCAATTGGCCTAGATTAGTGTTGGGCACAAACCTATTTTGAGGAAATACTATTTTTGGAGGATAAAACCTAGAATTGGAAAAAGACAATGGGAAGGAAAAGCAACATGTGCGAGGAAAGCATGCAAGGTGAGCATGCAGGGAAACCTAACCACATTAGGGTTAGGGTTTTTGTAGGAGATTGTAATGACCGATAAGCTGGAAATCCGTATAAATAGGTACCTAGGAGGTCTAGGTTGAGGGGGGGGGGTCTTTTTGGGAGTTCCTAAGTTTTGTAATGTTCAATGAAGAAAATTGATGTAGATATGAGGCCTTTTTGTAAGTTGTTGATCTGTAGGAGAGTCAAGCAACTAGATATCAAGGGTTATATCATAGGCTAAGGATCCTGGTGCGATCTAGTCAGCCTCACAGGGATTGTGGAACCTGTTTTGTGACTGTATGATCATAAACTGTAGTGCATGCGATGCCATATATTACACAACCATAACAAAAGAGCCTAATAGCCATATCTTTGTGGAAGTAGCCCAGGAGGGGGTGAACCACAATAATACCTATGTTATGTGATGTGATTGATTGCATGTTTACCTTCTGTAAGTAGTTAGGCTATCAATGGATGAATGGATAATTTTTTGATATCTGTTATATGTTATATCTGTTAGAATGCATGCATAGACTTAACAAGTGAGTGCATAGTAGGAAGAATATAAAGAACAACTAGATCAAGGCTGAAGAAGATGAATTACAATCCCAGATCCCCACTCTTTCCTAGACTGCAAGAATCTGAGCATTGCAGTCACCCATAGAACTATCTAGGGTGAGATTGCGCAGTACACTATGCATTTTGTGTTTCCTTTTGGTTTACCAAAAGGGTCAATAGTTTTAGAGGGCTTTGTGGGAAGCTGTTCAGATCTGAACCTGGGTCAGCCCAAGAAGTGGTTTGAGAAGGATTAACATCCAACAAATGGTTCTGTTGCCGGCTGGAACTGCATGGGATTGAGTGAGTGGGTTCTGTGAAAGAATCGCGAAGATAATGAAAGTATAAAAATGAATTTTTAAACCATGGAATCCAACGAAAGAGGATATTGAAATATGGCTGAAAATCAAGGAGCTTGAGTTTGCGCAGAAGGACAACAAAATCCCTAAAATAACATCGCACAAATATCTGGACAAGTATGTGTTTAGCGACCTATATGAGGTTTTTTTTTTGTGATTTCCCGCATGTGTTGCAGTAGTGGCTATTGAGGTTGAAAGATAACCACCCTACAAATTGAATAAGACATATTGAGTGGAATCTCGTGGAGATCACACAATTACAACAAGTTAACAACAAATTTATGCACGCAATAGATTTATGGTTAGACAATATTGTTGCAGGATTTATCACATAATTTGCAGTAGATACTGTGAAGTCTTACAACGCAACAGAGCAAGAGTTATTGAACGGACCCATAGGTAGGTATATCGGATCATTGTATACTTACATCAAGATCTTGCTGTATAACAAAGGTGTAATGACTATGGCATCAAATAGCTAAACTTCCCTGCATGCATGGGTGAAGGGGGAAGCACTAACAAGAGTTGGAGAAATGGAGGAAGAGATGAATAATGGAAATAATGAGGAGGCCTTGGACCCAATCATAATGGAGGAATATTAGATCACATAGATCATGCCACCAACTGGAAAAATGTGCAGTGGAGTACCCTATCAATATAAGATGAATAATAAGAAGAGAGCCATAATAGATAGAGAGGGCTTGGAAAGTGATGAAGAAGAGGTAGAGGATCTTCGGGTTGTGGAGAAGATTAAGGAAATCCTACATGCAACGTATGAAAGGAAGACGAGAGGTCCAAGGGCAGGAACAAAAGGGAGAACTCCTATGAATGTTAGTGTCAGTGTGGAACCCATAACCCCATGTGCGACTAATACACCAGAAAGAACACCACCATTTAGACAACCGAAATTTAGTGGAATAAAGACAACATGAAGTGCACCCAATCAAGGAGTAGCGACTGGATGATCCATTTCATGAAGTATTATTCAAGTATATACACTACGCGAAGGTCATAGTTCATCACCATTCAAGATGGCAAGACATGATCCCACCATCAGGTTACCCAAATTCAAGGGAGAGACATCAAAGGATCCTGAAAAATCACTTGTTTATCTGTGAGAAGATTTGGGAAGCAAAGAAGCTCACAGATGAGGATACAAAATTTTCACAGTTAACTATCATGCTAAGAGACTGTGCACTGGATTGGTACATGAGCTCAGCTGTAAACAGTCCACCAGGAACAATAAGGATGATTGCAGATGTCAAGAAGCTACTGATAAATGAATTTCAGAAGCCTAGTTCAGAAGATCAGTACCTGAATGAGATGATTGAGATCAGATAGAAACCAGGAGAGTCTGTTTGGGAGATTGATAAGAGGTTCAAATGATTGAAGGGTAAATTGAAGTATTTCATGATGGATATGTAGCATAGACATCTCTTTGTAAATTCACTGCTACCACACTTGAAATGCCCTTTGAGGCAACATAAGTTTCAAACGCAGGCAAAGGCTCTACAGGTAGCCCTACAACTCGAAGAGAACCAGTATTAGAAGACAGATAGAACAATAGAGGAGATGAAGGAGGATCTGAAGAACCTCACATTTCAACTAAACCATAATGAGTGCCCAACTTTCCCGTAGTACATGGAAACATGGCTACCAAACCCTTTGCCAACAGAAGGACCATGGTGCAAGATCTATAAAATATATGGACATGATCCATATCATTGTCCAATGATGCATAAGTATCAGACAATAGCCAAGAGTTCATATTGCAACTTTTTCAAATCAATGGGTCATGATGACAAAGATTGTAGGACAATGGGCTTGATGCAGGAGAGAACGTCAGACACCTATAGGGTGCAGGCATAAATAATGACAGGGAAAGATGCACCTCAGTTTAACTAGGTAATACCTTCATACAACATTGCACAACAACAATATAACACTGCACTACCTCAGTATAATAATGCACAACCATAGTATAACCCCACGCAGTATAATCAGGTGCCTCGGTACAACGCACCACGAGCAGATTGAGGTGGATATAGAGGTGGAGGATGAGGTAGAGGAGGATTTGGAAGAGGCAGAGGTCCAATAGTGTGCCACAACTGCCAATAGCTAGGACACTATGCAAGGGAATGTCCACTTCCACCTGCGACATGTATGTATTGTCGCGCAACAGATCATGATACAGAGGACTGTCCAACATTATTGGGGAAAATTCAAGAAAAGAGAAATCATAAGAATCAGAATGTTTAGTGGATTTTTGCAGAGGCGAGGGATGATGGAGGAAATATCGACATAGTCACACGAGGAGGATCTAAGACAAGATTTGACACAGTAAGACAAGAGTCAACACAACACCAATGGGTGAAGAGGAATATTGAACCATAGAAACAATTTGATGCAGGGAAAGAAAAAAAAATATTCAAAGAGGTAAGACATGAGTTCCTCAAGAAGGATGTTGCATATACATCAATCGCGCAACATACTCAGAACGTACCAATGTACAAGATTCCCTTATCAATGGACCACACCAACGAAGTACCACTTATAGTGATAGTAAGTACCATAAAGACTTTTTTGCAATCCTATGTTAAGATACTGAATGACCAATCATCTGTTAAAATGTTTCAAAATGTGTTAGAAAAATGTAACAGAGAGGTAGAGGGGAAGTTAGAACCGAAAACAATCAATCACCTCCATACAAGAAGGAGGACAAGCAGGGAATTGAGACTGAATGCTAAAATTGGAAATTTCAATATGGGGGACATCATACTAGATTTAGGCTCTGAGGTAAATGTGTTACCCAATAAGACATGGCAGTGTATGGGAGATCCCACACTAGGCTATTCACCTGTCCAATTGAAGCTAGAAAACTAACACATAGTTATACCAATTGGAAGGTTTAAGGGTGTGATAGTAGATCTAGATGGAGTGCGCACTAAGGCAAACTTTTAAGTGATAGAAATAGTGGATGGCACAACACCCTATCCAACATTTCTTGGCCTAGATTGCGAATTTGATAACCATGCCATAATCAACTTGAAGAAAAGGAAGATTACATTTGAATAAGGATAATACATAGTCATTGCGCCAATAGATCCATCAGAAGGAGAAAGGTTTGTAGAACCCACTTGCTTAGATCTGGAGGAAATCAACGAGTTATACAGAACCACCATGCGTGAAGAAGATTGTGTCAATCCAACTGCAGATGGAGTACTCAGCTGGAGGAGAATCACATTATGTGCTTTTGAATCAGATACAAGCTTGGAGAATTGGAAACAAATATTACATGAAGTCTCTACATGAAGGTGCACAAGAATAGATCGCACAGTGACATGGGTAGGTACAAAGATAAGAGAACCTCCCAGTTTTGATGAGGTGAATGACTTAGAAGAATTCCTAAGAAGATACAAAGATGAAGTGTTAGAGAATCAAAGGCTCTTATCCCTGGACATTTCACTCAAGGCAACACCTGCAAGATGGTGGGGTGCGCACAAAGAAACAGTTAAGGACTGGTACCAATGTAAGCGACTATTGCACATTAGATTTGACGCAGAGCAAGGAAGCAATGAGATGTAGAGATAAGATGGACATGGGACACCAAAATAACACTTGGAGAAGTGTAGAACACTATGGAGGATGACACCATCAGAGGAATGGCCTCATCACTTCATCCACACATTGGAAGGAATTCCAACAAACTGGTATGTAGACTAGGAACCGCGAAGAGGCACGACATAATGGACAACATTACAACAACAAATTTATAGTCACTTTCTCATTTGAACATGAGAACCCCAACATTGATTCAACACTCAAACAAATAAGAGGGGTGATATTTATTGATGAACCATAGGTTGAACTTATGACAAAATATCAACAAAAAAACATACAGACAATTAAGGAACCACTGTCATGGTATCATGTGGAAGAAGAAGCACCAGAGGAAGATGATCCACACAATATTCAGATTACAGAAATTGAAGTTGAAAGAGAGGTGGACTGTCCATCTTTGGAATCAAAAGTATTTGTTGCACCTATCAAAGTGAAGAAAGTTAATATTGGGACAACATATAAACCTAAAATGTCAAGTAATTGGGACTATTGGGATCAACAAACAGTGGAAAGAATAACATAGTTATTGCGGGAGTACAATGACCTATTCCCAACAACGTTTACAGAGATGAAAATCATAGTAGGAGACATAGGAAAGATGAAGATACCTCTCAAACCTGAGGCTATATCTGTGAGGTAGAGGCCTTACGAAATGAATCCAATATATAAGCAGAAAGTGAAAGCAAAAATTGATAGAATGTTAGAAGCTGGAATTATAGAACTAGTAGAAGAATCGGAATGGATAAGCCCTATGGTAGTGAAAGAAAAGAAACAAGGAGGGATAAGGATATGTGTAGACCTGAGGAAACTGAATGATGCTTGCCTACATGACCCTTTTCCCACCCCTTGAATATCATTGTAAGATATCATTGAATATTAAGAAGTGCATTTTTGGGATACCTTTTGGAATATTGTTGGGACATATAGTCTGTAAAAAAGGGTTATTGGTGGATCCTGCTAAGATTGCAGTCATTGCTAATTTACCACCACCAAAATCAGTGCGCCAGTTGAGAGCAACATTGGGACATACATGCTACTACAAAAAATTATAAAAGGGTATGCATAGATCACTGCGCCCATGGAGAAACTGTTAAAGAAATATACTAAATTTCAGTGGAATGAGGATTGTCAACAAGGTTTGTATACTCTAAAAGAAAAAAATGGTCACAACACCTATTCTAGTATTCTCAGATTGGGAAAAAACATTCCATGTGCATGTAGATGCATCAACTATAATACTTGGAGCAATTCTGTCACAACCACAAGCAGGGGATTTGGATCATCCTATAGAATTTGCTGGCAGAAAACTGTCATAATCAGAGCATAACTATAATACTAGAGAAAGATAAGGCCTAGCTATGGTCTATGCACTTTGGAAGTTCAGACATTACTTACTGGGAAAACACTTTAAGATATTCATAGATCATTCAACCCTCAAATACCTAGTTAACAAGCCAATGTTGGGGGGGAGGATCTGTAGATGGCTACTATTATTTTAGGAATTTGATTTTGAAGTGATAGTCAAACCAGGGAAGCCGAATGCATGACCAAATCACTTTTCAATGGTAACCAATGGAGAAGAACCTACCAACTTGGAAGACAACTTCCTTGATGTGCATTTATTTTCAGTCCAAGTAGCTGATGAATATTTTGCTGACATCATTGAATTCTTGAGTACAGGGACTGCCCCACAAGTTTTTAACACTACATAGAAGAAAAATATGGTAGTCAGGGCTGCAAACTATCAAATGATTGTAGGACATTTATACAATATGGGAACCGACAATATTTTAAGAAGATGCGTACTAGAACATGAAAGGCCTAGGATTTTGACAGAAGCTCATGAGGAGTAGCTGGAGGAAATTATGCAGGAAAAGCTACCGTGCAAAAGGTATTGCGTGCAGGAATATGGTGGCTAACAATTCACAAAGATGCTAAGGACTATTGCCAGAGATGTGGTGTCTGTCAGAGGGTTGGTAAACCTAATAAAAGGGATGAGATGCCCCTAAGACCACAAGCAACTTTGAAGGTATTTTACAAATGGGAAATATACTTTGTGGGATCAATTAAACCACTAGAAAAAATGTGAGGATCAAGGTATATCATTACTGCGACAAAATACCTAACAAGATGGGCAGAAGCAACACCAGTAAAAGATTGTAGTGCATAGACAACAACACATTTCTTATTTGAGCAAGTGATCATTAGATTTGGCTGTCCAAGGATTTTGATGAGTGACCAAGGTACTCACTTTATCAACAACACTATCAAGGTTATGACCAAGGATTTTGATGAGTGACCAAGGTACTCACTTTATCAAAAACACTATCAAGGTTATGACCAAGGATTTTGAAGTCTATCATAAGAAGAGTACACCATACCATCCTCAAGCAAATGGAATAGTAGAAGCCTTGAATAAGATCTTGGAGAATGCTCTGACAAAGATCTGCAATGTCAATAGGGATGATTGGGATTTGAAGATACCAGTAGTATTGTGGACATACATGACTACATGCAAAAAGCTGATAGGACAAACACCATTTAGGTTAATGTATGGGTAGGAAGCAGTAGTACCATTAGAATTTATGGTACCCAGTCTATGCGTAGCAACAATCACCAACATCACAGAAAGAGGCACAATGAAGGAAAGTTTGAATCAATTGATGGATATGGAGGAGGATAGGATTCTAACATGATTTCATCAGGAAGTACAGAAATCAAGAGACAAAGCTTGGCGTGATAGACATATCAAGATGAAGAGTTTCAAGGAAGGAGACCTAGTCTTACTCTATGATAGTAAATTTTTGCAACATCCTGGTAAATTCAGAATGCATTGGCTAGGGCCCTATTAAGTAAAGTCCATCATAGATGGGGGAGCTGTACAACTAAAGAATCTCGTAGGAGCAGAGTTGGAATGATCAATGGGAGTCGACTGAAACTGTACAGGGACAATCGACCTCCTAGCACTTAAAAATTATAAATGCAGTAAGAAAACATGTACATAGTGTATTATAGTAGAAGTTAAGATAGAGAAAATGAGAAAAAGAAACAAAAAGGAGAAAAATAAAGAAAAATAAATACAAAAATAGAAAAGACGGAAAATACAAAAATACTGGAAAATACAACAAGCACCAGAAAGGGGACTCAGCGCGACAGAAGAAAAACTGTTCACATGCAACATACGGGCGATACACTGTGCACTAAGGAAGGGATACAACAAAAATACGTTGTGTACTCTAGATGCTCAACGCACTGGAAAATGGGTTAGCGGTGAGAAAAAGCGAAAAAATGAAAAATGACGGTTATGACAAAAGGCGCCAAGCATTTATGAAATTAAATGGAACGTATGCATAAAGCATCATTGCATTAATCACAACCAAGGAAGCTTCTCTGAGAAGTTTCACAACATTTTTTATATAAAGGGGGAATGCGGGGAACATTAGACTTATTGTGAAAACAGGAACTTGTAGTGATAGAGAGCACGTAGAGCAGAAGTGAATTGACGAAGAACACAGTGTGAATCAGTTAGAACCCATTCAACAAAAACTGACCAGTACCCACGATGGCACCACCGAAGATGGGAGATCCAAGCCAAGAAGGGAGGAAAACAAGAAGCAGTGTTAGTGTACCATATGAAACCATGGAGGCCGAACAAACAACCGCACAGATTGAGGAATTCGTCAATGTGGATGCGATTTTGTCATCACAGGCAGAACCAACAAGCCATACACCGGTGGTGGAAGAAACACAACTGCCAACAACAACGACTATGGAAATCGACCCGCACAATGGTGCACAGGGTAACAATACAAACGATGTAGGCACTGTACCGCAACCTGCGAGGACCAGAGAATCCCAACGAACACATGGCGAAGCTAGTGTGCACATAGAGGCTGTAGTGCCAAGACCAACTAAATAAAAATATGCACAGTAGAAGGAGGGATTGGTCGAAGACATTATTGGCCATATAGAACCTGACACGAGAAAGATATAGATGAAGCCTGAGTCCTCAAGTCAGCTGCCAAGAGGAAAGGGCAAACAACCCATGGTGTCGTTCCTGCACAGACAACCCGACACAACCATCGTACTACCACGAATTCTAGAGGGAGTGGAAACCATGCTGACACTTCTGGGATGCATGGAGAAGTTGAAGTATTCATACCACGACATGACCAATGCTGTAAAATTCCCCTAATTTGTGTAGTAGGTATACCTGGACAATATAGGAATTGGCCCCTTTGGAGACCCAATCCTACCACTGAAGCCATGGGTAGTTGGCCTGACCAACACGAGAATTTTGAACCTGCTTGAAATTCCCAATTTTGGAAGAGGGAAATAAGTAAACCACTGTGTCAAGAAGTTGATGGCGGTCCTCCATGGAGGATTCTTATGGTTGGAACAACTCGTATCAATAGACGTGGAACTTATTACACTCATCACAGGGCTGCCATCAATGGGTGGGAACCCCGTGCAATACCTATATGACAAAATAAAGGAAATATCCCTGGCCGAGGAGATGAAGAAAACTTACGACACAGAGAGGGGCTGGCACGGGATCATAATAAAGAGGATCAATGACACAACAACGGGGATGGCCACCAAGCTCATGGCCTACAAAATGCTCAGAACTTCCGCAAGGAGGAAGTCTCTTCCGGGGTCATCGCATCTGCAGCGCAGTGCACTAATGGAATTGCACTCAGCTGGGCCCCGTATCTGTTAAACTTGTTCCTTGAAGAGTGAAAAGACATGCAGGACTTGGGAACGAAGTTCCACTACTCCTGGTTACTCATTTTGATCACGCTGATGGGGTGGAGGGAGCCCCCATACTCTCATATCTGTGACCATATTGGTTGATGCCGCACAACGCAGTATAGATCATTGGGGAGTAATTCAGACCCCAAGCATAGAACTGCCAACACATGTACCTTTTCCAGGTATCTCAGCGAGATACAAGAAAGCGTGGCAAACACTTGGAGGATTACTCTAGATGTGGTCGCACAATATCGACACATAGCCAACTTCAAGGCGATAAGGCACAACATGTGAATCCAAGAATGCATGGATCCAGCGAAGGAATGGCTACAACTGAGATACTGCATCACTAAGGATGACATAGGAATGGAAATGAGGGATTGGCATGACAACTGGAGGATCCCAGTCCTGATGCAAGAAGTGCCTAAGGGTACAAATATAAACACCGTTGCACCCAAAAAGTTGACAAAGTCGGGGAAACCCAGTTAGAGGCCGACGCAACAGAAGAAGGGGAGTGCGCCGAACAAGAATACACATGCAACACAAAAGGACAATGCCCCCGGACATAAATAACAAGGAGCATGGGACACTACAACACAAGAAATCCCCTCGACATCTATTCCACAAGAGACCTGGCCCCCGAAGAGGCCAATAGTACATATGGGAGGATCATGCAACAAGACAAAAGCGCACAAACAAATACCAAAATACACTATCATGGAGGACGACACAGACCTTGGGGCAGAAAGGGTGGACTGCCCAACGAAAGATTTTGAAGAAGCCTAGCACCAGAGAGAAAGAATACACGACGAACTGGTAGGCATAAAGCAGGTCCTCGAGCAGATCAGGTTAGCGCAGAGGCCTGAAAGGGGAACTAAATCCTTCCCTGAAGAAGAAGCAACGGTGAAAAAAAATACGCTAAGCAAGGAGGACACAGTTTAGACTATTGCCCAGGAAAGGCCGACTTTCACGCTACAGTGAATATGCTGCAAATGGATGAAACTGCATCACAAACGACATTGAAGGACCTTACGTAGGTAGAGCTGGTATTAGAAATAATACCTACTAAGGCACTGTACAAGCTCCAAGTTAGTGTTGTGCAAGAGGTACAATCACGCGCTAGAACAAACGCAATAGAACTGCATGAGACAAGAGACAGAAAGGAAGCCTTGGAATTGGTGATCGAACAAGTCAAGTTCAAAACCAAGGAAGGAAAGGAGAGTGTAGAAAAAATCGAACAGTGTGTGACAACTGTGTACAATCACATCCCTAACAATGCGCACACAGAAAACACAAGCGCAGAGAAGAAACTCATGCTTATTGCCAAAACTATTGAACACTGTAGGCAAGAGATTGAGGAGTTAAAAGAAAAACTAAATCCTTCAACTTATCTCGAGGTAAGAGAGTAGAGGAAACAATAAGCTGCACTCCAAATGACAGCAATGGACGAACAAGTCGTAGTAACAAGATTGTTTGACAGAGCGACACAACTCTGGACCATGCTGGATGAGGATGAGCAGGTTCAACAGTGGGACCAAGAGGAGGAGAGGCTAATTATAGCCATGCAAGAGCTCAAGAAATAAGAAAAAATGATGATCATCACAGAGCGTCTGAAAGGTAATCAGGACATGAAAAAGTTGTAGGCTGATTTGAACGTTGCGTAGAGACAAAAGCAGGAGAGACAAGCAGAAGTAGAACCACTCCAGGAGCAAGTAACATAACTGATTGTGCAATTGGATGAGGAAAAAAGGAATATGGAGCAGGCACATACAGAGGTCACAACACTGATCCAGGAGGAAATCACATCGTAATCAGTGGAGGCACTGATAGGAAGAACCACACAGGTCCAGGAAAAAGGAAGGGAGCTTGCTGACAAGTTCCGCAAGCTAGCAGAGGTTGTCTAGGGAGCGCACAATGCCTAGGTGGCTCAGGATGAGCCACATGTCAGTGTTGGGGGCCTATTGGGTGCATGGATATTTTGAGGAAATACTATTTTTGGAGGATAAAACCCAGAATTGGAAAAATACAACAGGAAGGAAAAGCAACACGTGCGAGGAAAGCATGCAAGGCATGCATGAAGGGAAACCTAACCACATTAGGGTTAGGGTTTTTGTAGGAGATTTTAATGACTGATAAGCTGGAAATCAACATAAATAGGTACCTAGGAGGTCTAGGTCGAGGGAAGGGGGGGGGGTGGGAGTTCCTAAGTTTTTTAATGTTCGATGAAGAAAACTATTGTAGATCCGAGGCCAGGAGAGTCAACCAACTACATCCCCAGGGTTAGATCACAGACTGAGGATCTTGGTACGATCTAGTTAGCCTCATAGGGATTGTGGAACCTGTTTTTTGATTGTATGATCATAAAATGTAGTGCGGGCGACGCCATATATTAAAAAACCCTAATAAAAGAGCCTAAGAGTAAGATCTTTGTGGACATATCCTAGGAGGGGGTGAACCACGATAATACATGTGTTATGTGATGTGATTTATTGCATGTTTAGCTTTTGTAAGTAGTTAGGATATGAATGAATGAATGCATAATTTTGTGAGATCTGTTATATTATATATCTGTTAGAATGCATGCATAGACTTAACATGTGAATGAATAGTAGGAAGAATAGAAAAAACAACTAGATCAAGGCGTAAGAAGATGAATTACAATCCCATATCCCCACTCTTTCCTAGACTGCAATCATCTGAGAATTGTAGTCACCCATAGAACTATCTCGGGTGAGATTGCGCAGTACGCTCTGTGTGCTGTCTCTATGTGTTGTGTTGCCTTTTGGTTTACCAGGAAGGTCGATAGTTTTAGAGGCATTTGTTTGAAGTTGTTTAGATCTGAACTTGGGTCAGCCCAAGAAGTGGTTAGAGAAGGAACAACAACCAACAATTAGTGTCAGAGTAAAAAATATTATCCACAAGTTGAACAAGCACTCCCTAGACCATGTCTAACAAAAAAATAATTGAAGGGCAGATGCTTTGGACATAGACGTCTTGAGCCTACCTCGGGGAGCATTGAAGAAAAATAGGGGGTTAAATTTTCTACATCCCGTAAGTTCGACACATGCACCAATATCCACCAAGCATGACATGTAGAGATCACATGGACTCCATTAAAGGAACACATGAATCAAGCGAGCAAAGTAAATTAGTAACACTACAAGCCAACTCATTAATAACACTACTAGCCAACTCATGGGGCGATCTTTAATTATACCCTCTGAATTCGCTCCTTGGTGGGAAGATGGGATCAAGGTCTGGAAAATTCTGAGTTAACGAACCTCATATAGTGTAGAGCTTCCATTTCTTGGTCAACACACATGAGTAGCAATTGGAGAAATGAACAGGGTTTGCACCCTTAGACACAAAGTTACAATATCTAGCTATTCGGGTAAGCATTATACCTCTCTAGGTTTTTCCCTATAACATTTATAGATCAATCCTCTATTGGTTTGTAATGTTTTCTTTCGTTTTGGATGGACCTTATAGTGGAATGAGAAATATGGGAAGTCCTTTGAAATTCCCTTCACATGGTGTTTTATTTATTGTGAGGTCAGTAGTTTTGGCAATTCAACCTAGGATTTGTCTTTGCACGGTAACCTGGATTGTTGGAAATTTGTCGTCTAGCTTGATGGAGAACCAGTTCTAAAATTTGGAATTCATGAGTGTTTTTATGATGGTATAAGTTGGCTTTGGAGGCTTTGTCACTTTGTGTTTATCCCAAAAAATTTGCAGTTTGGTTCAGGATTATCTCTATGGGGCATGTCAAACCTATGGTGGGGGATTTCTCGGAAGGTTCTTTTCATCCTATTTGTTCAGTCTACCCTTTACTCAGTTTTTTGGGCACCCTATAGTGGATATTTTAGCTGCTATTTGGATTTTCTAGGAGACTAGGGACAGGGAAGTATGTCGTTTTTCTCTGGATTAAAGATAAATTAGATTACACTGTTTGTGTTCGAACCTCATTTCAATACCAGTTTTGTTGTTTTGCTAACATAATTTTGAGTTGGAAGCTTTTCTTCCCTTTTCTCCTTAGTCCTCCTAATTTCTAAAAGGGTACACTTAGCCCCACTTTGGGCATACATGTTTATAGAGGTTTCAATGGCGCAAGGAGTGCACATCCCTAGATATGGAGTATCATGGAACCAAGAGAATTTGAAGACATCCATCGACAATTGTAGAGGCATGAAGAAATATTGCAAAATAATGACATATCAATTATAACTGTTTCAAATTTTATTCATAACCCTGAAGTGCAACGACAAAAACACTATAACAAGATCACGGGCATCCTTCAAGAACATGGGGGAAAATTTTCAAGTATTGAAATGGATTGCTACAAGCTAAAGCATGTTGTTGGTTACATAAGTGAAGACTACACTTCAGATACCAACACTCAGTAGACAACAAGACAAGAAGATGACAAAGACAAAGAAGAAGACTCTAGAAAACAATTCAATAAGACAAAAGGAACAATCCAAACTACTACTTAACCCGAGGCAAATTTGTAGTAACAAATTCTCATATGATCACAAATCTACTTTCATTTTGAATATTTTTTACAAACTTTATACTAGTCATGTTAGTATTATTACATCTATAGTAGGAATGAAAGGTTTAGATAATAGGGGGGGAATCATAAGGACGTCTTTGAGGATTTTTTTGAAACAATAAGCGTACTTTTTCTGTAATGTTTTTCCATTTTTGACCACTCATTAATAAAAATATTTCCAAGTCATAGTTAAAAAAAATGAAACATGGAACACAATATGCATTGATATTCCAAGGGGAAACATTAGTTTTTAAACAACTTACCTATTCCTTTTTAAGAATTCAAAGGATTTGCAATATCAATGTAGCAGCCTTGTAACCAAATGTGGGCACTATTTCAATGGAAATGGACAATGAAAAACAATAACGGGAAATAAGCAAGAAACTACAGGGGCACCTACAGACCCACAAGTGGGTTGCACCTACGAATTTGAGTAATGGAGGAATACTTAACCATTAAACACCAAAGACTAGTTGATTTGTATTAATAAAATGATAGAGATACATAAGAGAGAGTGAAAACCTCTATTTAAATCTATAGAGAAGAAAAAACCTTAGTAAATACCTGACTAAAGACTTAAGTCATTAGGCTCCTATTATATTAAAGTGGTATTTTTACAATTATAACACTATTACGCAATCATAAGCTTGTAAAAAAAAGGGTTCATGTACATAAAGGATAATACTTAAGATGTAAGTGGTGCTTAGGTACACAACATACCCTCCCCCTTAGAAAAATATTTTCCCTCAAAGCTTTAAGTGACATGCACTTTATAATAGAGTCACTAGAATCTCGTCGAGGGTTGAGGGTTGGCCAAATAGTATTTATCCCACATTGCAAAGGTGTCAACTAGATGACATTGGGCTAACTCAGCCTAGGTTCAAGTCTTGTCTAACCTGAGGTTGTGCTTGTAGGCTGTAGCAATTCTCATCCAATATTTTGTGGTGTTCCTTAACCCTTAAAAAATGGAACACAACCAAGTATACAGAGAATAAAATCACGCATTAACCATAAACAAGAGACAGTAAGATACAATATGAAAAAGTACTTGTTATCTCCCAAAATGAATCAATCAGTTTGTTTCATTTTGTAGGTGATAGCATGGTTATAAATAGGGTTCTATAATTTTTTTTAGAATTTAGAAGTGTCAAAACATAGGATTTAAGATGTTATCCTAGAAATAAATCAATCCTCAAAAGGTCTTTTCAAAAAATCAAGAAAAATCCTTTCAACAACTAACATCTGTTTTGAAGTTGAAATTAGCTGGTGAAAGCCTCAGGTTTCAACGACTAAAGTGTACTCCCAGCAGCAAGTGAGCCAGTGAAAGCGTTAACACAGGTTTTTCTCCAACGACTTTAGAAATCCAAAAAGGGTATGCTAGACACACGTCATACAATCGAATGAAGCTGTGCTTAATCTGGTGTGCACTTCCTGCGGGAACCCCTGCTGCTCCAAAACCGAGACTGACTTGCATACTAAGAGAACCGACCACAACGAATTCACAGATAAAACCGAGGAGGCTGCAAAGCCCATTGATTTAGAGTCTAAAGTGAGCCCTTACCTAGCTCATCTGAACCTATTGCTGGAGAGGATATCGTCATTTCCGAAGGTATGGAGATGGTATGATTCAGTCCGCCAGCTTGTGCACAGATTCAATGCTTTCATGAAGAACATGGAGATTCTCGATTCCAGCTCGTGCATCGTGTGATACTGTGTATATATGGAAGCTGAAAGTAAAGAGAAAAATGGGGAATGTGAAAAATGCTGTGGTGGCTTTTATTGTGCCATGGCCTTCCATTATCTTCTACATTGCGTTCCTCAATCTGGGAAATTCATCCTCCTCGTAAATACGGAAATGGTGTTCTGCTCATCCTATTTCTCTCCTAACCAGAATCGAACGTTGCACATACTGAGAAGAGCCACAACGAACTCTGCAACTAAAGAACATGAGTTTGAAGAAGATTTTCGGAGGCCTCGCTGAATGCCGCATTGATGAAGGAAGGCAGAGGCAAAATTTTAGGGAAGAGCTCCCAAGGAAAGGGCCCGAGATCGAAACTTAGAGCGCACGAGGACAAGCCTCTAGAGTCAGAGTAAGTCCTTTGTCTTGATTTTTTTCTCATGTCTAGTCTACTAAATTCTCTGCAACTTTAACTGTAATCGTCTCTCGAACTATATTTTCCGCAATATTTGTAGACATTCTAGTAATATTTCTTACATTATTTTTCTAGAGCCAAAATTATATATGCATTTTTGTTTCCTCGGTACTGGCATTGTGAGTTTTAGAAAATTTGTTTCATAATTGATTATGTTGTGAGTATAATAGCAGAAAAAATGTTCGAAAATGAAATTCGGGTTTATTAAGGCAACTTTAAAGTTGTTTACAGTATTAGTTTTTAATAGCGGGAGTAATGGAGTTAAAATTAGGGTTAACTAGTTTTCTTAGAAGAGGTGACGACGTACTTTGGAAACTGCAGAATTTTAGCCAGAGTTAAACGAATTTATTCTGAACACAACTTTCATAGACTGCAGATAAAGTCGTGATAAATCTTTTCGGTATTCACGTCCCTGTGAAAAATGGTCCTTATTAGGTGTTTTGTATAGTATTTAAAGTCCACTGGGACGTTTCTTTCACGTTCAGTGACGCTGGTGGAGGTTTGGAAGTTTAACCTGTTCATTTGAGCAAGGCTAGGCAATGCTTCCTCTTAACTGGAAAAGATCCATCTTAACCTTGCATTTATTAAGCTCTAAGAGGAATAAAAAAAATCCTATGTCCAAACCTCTTGGTGCTTTAAAACTTAGGGTTAAGATGTTGTTGTAGCAAAATTGACCCTCCTTCCAATCCTAATTGTTTGTGTGAATGGTGCAGCTGCCTGGGTGAAATGGCATATATAAGCATAATGATATTCTAGGAGCTTGAGAGGTGTTCTCATATGTTTATAGGGGCTTTGGAGTATTACAGAGTTATAGGAACCGAATCCGGATTTAAATGGTGCCAAAACGCTTCACTTTAAAACTGCTGTCCAAAGCCTTCATTCTCAGTGCTGTTTAAAAATGTATATCAAGACAGAGTCAAAGTATAACTGCATTGACTTGTTGGAAAGTTGTAACAACCCTAGTTGTATGTTTTACTTTGGTAATTTGTTTTTACATTTTCAATTCGTATTGCATTTTTTTTTTTTTATATTTGTTTTTAAAATTTCTGTGTTTGGTTTGCAGGTTAGGCGTAGCTGGAGTTAGAGTTTGGAGTTTTGGCCCAGATTTCAAACAAAGGCTCTGATACCATATGTAGGGGCCGAATAGATTTTATGTCAAATAATTACATAAATTGTAACAGTATTGATTTCAGAAAATTCACTGATTTCTTTTAATTGAGCAAAACAATAAAATTCAAATATTCCTTATTTTAAGCACATTCACATATAAATTTATCAACAAATAATAAAATTTTATAGCAAAATAAAACAAATACACCATTTAAATTACCTGGGTCTGATGCTAATTCGCCTTGTTGCCTTGCTTTTGCCTTCCTGCTGCCTGATGCACTGACCAACACTGCCCAAACCTACTATCCTCCCAGCCAACTAGAACAACTACCTAGCTCCAGGATATCATATGGATATCCTGGCCCTTGTGCCCAAAACCTCCAGCAAATCGGTGCCTGTACTGATCCAATCCGACTCCAAAACTCAACTCTTGCAAATCTAAGAGAAACCTCCCCCAAAATCCCGTAGAATGGTAATGCCCTTTGTAAACCTCCTCCGCCTCCATATCCTTCCTTCACCGCCTCATGCATTTACTTCCTTACCTACTCCTAGTTAATGCCCCTTATCCTTTCCTTTAATATTTTATCCTCTCCTAATTAATATGTTATCCCTTTCTGTGTACGTAACCTTTTTAATTTAAACAATATAACTTATTAATCTATTAAATTTAATACTCATGTTATTAAATGTAATAGGTAGTTAATTAATTAATTAATTAATCAAAATTATAACCTTT
>ML796434.1:98469-120579 GCA_009831015.1 Picea engelmannii
TGATCTACTTGTTTAAATGTGTTTACTTGCAGGATGGCCTCTTGATTTCGGCCTTAGGGTTTACTGATGTGTTATATATGTGTATTGCAGCAATAAACAAGAAGATATAACCATGGAACATACCTCAACCATATGCAATATGAAAGACAATCCAAAACATCTCAAATATGATTTTATTCATAAAATAGAAGAACTTGCTACAATGAAGATGCCGATCTGGAATGCTCAACATATGGATAAGAAGATAGACAATAGAGTTGCTACAAAAATCTTTTGATAATACAAAATAGGCCTCCAAGGCTGGATAAGAGATGAAGACCAATGCCAAGGTAGATCTGGGCCGTATGAAGTGCCAAACCCCCACTGGAAGATGCCACGTCCTACTGGAATGCTGAATCTCCTCAACAATTCGGCCCTACTGCCAAATGTATCCAATCACCTCAAGAAATATTCCAAACAATAGATCAGGTGATGGAAAGAACAACCCAGGTGCCTGAATCTCCAAGATCTCCCTCAAACCCTATGGATCTGAACTTCCTCCAAGATATGGTGCGCCCCCCTGGATGCCTGAAACCCTAGATAAATGGCCTCACTCCTGGATGCCTCCAAATGCTCCAAAAAACCTCTAGAAAGATAGATCGGGGCTTGGTTACATCCCAGGTGAAGTCCCAAGCGAAATGGTGAAGATATGAGCTAGCAAATGACTGAAACCAATTTCTGAAGTTTGCTCCTCTCCTCCAATTCGTCCCATGCATCTAATAAATCAAATGGCACCTAAAACTCCTCATGGATGGACTAGATCTAATGTCCAAGGCCCTGCAATGAAAACCCAGGTGATAGAATCTCCAAAAGCCTTGCTAATCACCTGCAATGAATCTATCTCCAAGAGTGGTGCACCCCCCTTGCTGGAAACCCCCAATGGCGCACCCTCCTTCTCTTTCTGTGCCTGTGGTTGGTGTAGAACCCTCCTGCACTGATGTAGAACTGAACTAGAATGGTGTGGGAGAGTATTGCATCTCTGAGACCAAGCTTGGGACAAGTTAGGTGGAATCTTTCACCACCGAATCATCCTCTAGGGTTTGTTAAGTCAAAACCCTCAAAACCCCCAATGTTGGGCTCACTAGCTAGAAGCCAGATATCAAAATATGATCATACATGCATGAATGAGTAGAGGACCTTGCCTTTCCTTTATACTTTTTGCTCACCTTGTCTCTCCAAAGTGACTTTCATTTTATTAATATTTAATTAATTAATTAAATCACATTATTTAATTAATTAACCTTTTTACCTCTTAAAAGCACCTTATCTCTCTTTGTGGCTTCCCTGGCCACTAAAAGTCACTTGTCAGCATCCCATCCTGTAGTGTTTCTTTTCCCGATTCCAGTGAGCTATTACACTGAGAGGTTCCTCCAAGTAATGTGCCCAAAATGACCTCTTTAGTGAATTTAATTAACTTATAGCCCAAAATAGTCAAAATCATGGAAATCATCGAAATGCAACGGAACCAAAGCCAACCTGTGCGGAATGGCTCATAATGATGAAATTTGATGAACAATGCAAGATGGACCCCACAATGCCTCTCAATAACCCCTGTACTCGCTATAAGATCCATCTGGCTACTCTGGTCATCATAAACCTCTGTGCTGTGATGATGTCCCAAAGTGGGGACATTACAGTTACCCTTCCATGTAATTGTCAACCACCTTAGTTTTCCCATATGATTAAGGGTGAATGCAATACCCATATTAAAGGTCGCCTGACGAATTTAATGTCTTCTTGCCAAAATTTACCGACAAACTTGGGATCTTTGTCATAAATGATACAATCAACCACCACAAAGATAAAATGCTTACCTTTGGAGAGTAGTAGCCTAGTGATGAAGTCCATATATATATCTTCCCACTTCTAGGTGGGATGGAATTAGACTATAGAAGATAAGGATAACTAATAGTCTCCACCTTGTTGCACTGGAAAGTGTCACATTTAGCCATAAATAGCTCAACATCAAACTTCAATTTTATCCAATAAAAGCTAGAGGACACATTTTGATAGGTTTTGTGGAAATATGCATGACCAATCAAGGGAGAGGTATGTCCATGTTGAAGATCTTGTGTAATAAGGGGATACCTAGGCATAAAATAGATGTGATTTTTAAAGAGTATAACACCATCTTAAATAGTCCAAGGTTTTCCTCTCTTACCATTAAGAATGTCCAGTTGAAGCTAAGGGAGTCATCTAATATCATGTACTCGACCTCATCTATACTCATGTCAAAGGGATGGGGTAATTCCCTATTAAATATTGTCCCTGAGTAGCCCATTTCCTTTAATTCTATGCATGAATGACTGAGGAGTACATGGACATTAACATGTTTCTTCCTCTCAGGGGTCAATTCTTTAATGCATGGGTCGAAAATAACACATGATCTTTCCTATCTATTGTTAGGTTAGACCCAACAATTCTTGCACATTTTGTATTTTTCTTTATGTTGACCTTGGGCCTTATTATTCCCACGGAGCCCTCCATGTGGTAGTATCTAAGTGGAACATGGTTCAACCCCTTTAAGTTAAATGCCATGCAATTTTTTAGAGGGTTCCTTCCCCGTCGTTGCTCATGAAATCAATGAATGACCAAGATCCCTGCTAGTCTGAAAGGCCCCTCTCCATGGGCATGCTAATGCAAAACCACCAACAATTACCATGTGTCACATGTCCCTCTCCACTAAAAGTTGAAAGGTTAAACCTATAACACTTAATATACAATAGGTGAAACCATAATAATTGATCTCAAGTCCAAGAGATGACCTAGATTATAACATATTGCAAGGCCCCCTCCTCCATAGTGCACAACTTAATTACTTGCATGAATGGGAAAGTGCTAGGTGTCCTCCCTACATATCCCTCTCCACACTGATCTCTTTCACCATTCCTCCATGGGACAAATATCCATCGTCGATCTAGATCCCGATCAATGGTCTAGATTACTGCAAGTTGGGAAGACTCCCATCTACGGGGTTGCAAGTTTATGACCCACACCAATCACGGTGTGCCATGTGCCTTCTTCAAAACCCCCTCCATCAGAGTCTTCAAACCAATATTTACATAAGGTTTTTGACCCCTTCCATGGAAGCTTAAAGAAGCCTACATTCAATTTAAAATACACACTCAATGAAATGAAACATGCAAACATGGATTAAGTAGTTCATGGATTCCTAATGCCCACATGCATAATTAAGCATCTACATGCACATAACATGTAAAATACACAAAACATTCCATACAAAAATAGTAGTAAAAGTTGCATATTCATAAACAACATGATAACACTTATCTATAAATGGAAAACAATTCAAGTAACTAGCTGCAAACTAGCCATTTCCCACCCAACTGTAGGTATCTAGCATAGATACCACCCTCAAGCTATGAGGTCACTAGGGCAAGGGAACTGCTTACAAATATATATATCTCTCTCAACCCAACACACTTGTTCTCATGCTTAGCCAATCCACTCATTATAGAGAAATCCAAGCATCTCATCCAACAATCATCTATCCATGGTGCTCTCTTCTACTACCCCACACAAAACAACATTACTACAATGCCATGCTACAACACATCCTTAGCATCATTTCCTAGTGCATTTTTTTGATAAAATAATTCATGATAAAACAAAGAAAAAAATGATGTTATAGGGGGTGGCATGATTTGCGTTAAATTTGCGTCGTTGAGGCCTTTTTTGCATTGAATTTTTTGCCACGCACTTTGTAAGAGGTTGTCTTGGTGATGAAAAAGCAAAGAGATTGTTGGAATCAAGTTAGTGTTGTATTGTGTTGCGTGTTATTGCAAAAAATTCCTAAAAGAGACATCTTTGCATTGATTTTGTGTCAAATGTGTTTTCCTTGTATCACATCAGGGTCACACTACATCGATCTTGACATCAATATCATATTGGGCATCATACTTGTGTTGTAATAGCATTGTGGTAACATCAAATTACATAACCTTTGAGTCATTTTATGTCATATTACATCACATTAGAGTCATTAATACTTCTTTTGTGCCATTTTAGCGTCATTTCAACATCGTAATAGAAATATTTTCCGTCAAATTAGCATTGCACATGCATTATAATTGTGCTCTATTATGTCATTTGTGTCATGTTCTACCAAATTGCATCAAAACTTGTGTTGTTATAGTATTAAAGTTGCGATGTAATTAATATTAATGATTTATTTATTATTATTAATGATTATTATTAATTTAATTACTGATATAATTATTAGTTATTTTTAGGAGTTCTTAGAGGGGCAACCCTCCGATATTCTTCTCTCTTCTTTATGACTACCAACTAGTGGTGGTGATGAGTTGTCTTGTATACATTTTTAATGATGTAATGAGGGTATTATGTGGATATTGTGAGGGTCTTTTTTCAATTAGATTCATAAGACTTGTTTTGAGTTAGTACTTGAACAATGATAGAAATATGTGAGAGGATAATAAATTACTAAGTTTTGGACATATTTTATGAGATTTGTATATTTCTTGAGCAATCAAGAGGTTGAAAAGAGTTAGTTTCTTTTGGGTATGGGATTTCTTTTTTGTAATTTTGAAATGCTATAAGTATCTTGTAATTTTGTTTATATGAATGGAATTACATTTTTTTTTCTTTTGTAAGGAAAAATATAATCATTAGTTATTAATTTAATTATTTACTATGATTTTTTATATTATTTCGTATCTTGTAATTTTGTTTATATGAATGGAATTACATTTTTTTTTCTTTTGTAAGGAAAAATATAATCATTAGTTATTAATTTAATTATTTACTATGATTTTTTATATTATTTCGATAGTGATGAGATTAATGATTACTATAAGTCTATTTTACAACATATTAATCATGAGAGCAAAAACCATGTATATATAAACACAATACCTCATTAACTTTCACTCAATTTCACACCATGAGAGTAAAAAAACATGTATCCATACATGTAATTATGAAATTTTACAACACTAACATTCAATCAATTTCACACCATGGAAACAAAAACCATGTATATATATAAACACAACGATGAAATTTGAAATTAAATAGTAAAATAACCATGTAACTCTTTTTGCTTGTAAACAAGTGATACATTGCCACCCCGGGGAAATGTCAACTTTCTATACAACATTGCATGAAAAAATATGTACACATATAAGAAAATCAAATGAATTTGGCATCATAAGTTGATTGAACTATTGTGAGTTCCCTTTTCATCCTCACTTTGTAAAAATATAATAAATGAATATGAGTTGAATAAAATAAAAATTGCTAGCATTTAAAAACGCAATAAAAAACATATAGATTAAACAATTGTCTTTACCCTCCGATCCCTTTGAGTCACCCTCATAATCATCATCAATATATAATAATATAATATATTTCAACCAATGGATGAGTAACTCCAACTATTTACAAGTTAAAAAATTGACACATAATGAACAATTAATTCCATGGGGTGTGGGTTGCAAAATTTCCACCATTCTTTCATAACCATTTCTTAGTTGTAACAGCCCCCTCAGTTACAATAACGAAAAACGACGTGTGTGTGTGTGTGTGTGTATATCTATATATATTGTGTTAGTATATTAAACTCGTTACAACATAATAAACAACACCGCAGGTGATACATCATCATAACTAAAACGACACATAAGCCACACATTAACACAATTAAAAATGCACATAATTAACACATAATAACGACTCAATCAACGCATAATCCACACGACATCATAATTAAAATCGTTACAAGCGACACCTCATGAAAATAAAAAATGACACAAGCCAACACATAACATAAATGTTTGCGATGCATAATTAATGCATAAACATATATATAGCGGCGCAATTTTGTACATCACAATCACCTGAACAAATTATACACAAGGATCCACCATGTCACTGAACACTAAAATGACTACCCGCCCAACCTATCCTGCATGGTTAGAACATCCAGGACACATAAACAACACTCAAGCCTAGGATTCATCCGATTGATTTTGACCACTTAAGGTCTCAGGGCTGGCGATTGTTCTGAGGAACAAGGAGGTGTCTAAATCCCACTGACACAATCAAGTCGTAATCCAACTAGCTCAATCAATCAACATCATTATTATTCGTTGTGCAAGAGAAATCTAAAACTCAATCAACCATACATCAATATTATTCAAGGCGCAAGAAGAATCTACTTTATTTTAAATGGTGCAAGAGAATATAATACTTAATCAATCATATGTCAGCACTATTCTAAGGCGCAAGAGTAAATCATCTTTATTTAATTTATGGCACAAAGGAATCTACTTGCTTACTCATTCATACATCACACTAATTTCAATTATGAAGATTTTAATTTCACTCTACTCAACTAATTGTCAACACCGTAATAATTATTTAATGCAACTCTCAAGATATCAATAAGAAAAATCAATGTTCCACCCCAACACCAATTAATCTCATTAATCAACCCCAAGGTTACCAATAACCAATAAGGTAGACGATAATAAGTAAGTCAGAGTCCCACTCTATTATAAGATACACATATAGATATTTAATTCAACATCTACACCTTATAAATTGTCCCACGCAATCACAACATGGTATAAGAAATTAACAAGGTTTCTCATGAGACAAATAACCATTGGATATTCATACAAGGTGAAGGTAAAATGCTAGATTACGAATATATGCGTGCTAAGATTAAATATTTCATGCAATAGTACAATGATAAAGATCATATAAGGCACACTTAATTAAAACCTTGGGACATATCAACCTACAAAATTCATAAGTGCATTAATAACATAAGTAATTATATGCGCAACGTAAGGTTAATATCTCATGAGTCTTCTACAGGTGTCATTAAATTCTGAAGGTTCTAGCTGGAGGGACAAACACAATCATTAATTAATTACTAATACACGGAAAATGGATCAATAGATTTAAGGTTAAGATTTTTATGTATAAAAACACAAAGAAATTTTTTTAATATAAAAACGTAGAGAATCAAGGGTAAAATCGCATGGAGATTTCCCCCCAAACGCTGACAAGTTTTTATACAACAACACATAGAATACCAAGGTAAATCGCATGACTATTTCCCCCAAACATTGGCAAGTGTTTATACACAAAAACACAGAGAAATACCAAGGTAAATCACATGGCTATTTCCCCCAAACACTGACAAGTGTTTATAGAAAAACAAATGGAGAGAATATCAAGGTAAATCGCATGGTTATTCCCCCAAACACTGACAAGTGTTTATACACAAAAAATGCAGAGAAATACTAAGGCAAATCACATGGCTATTTCCCCCAAACGCTGGCAATTGTTTATACAAAAAACCCGTTAAGAATACCAAGGTAAATCGCATGGCTATTCCCCCAAACGTTGGCAAGTGTTTATACACAAAAACACAAAGAAATACCAAGGTGAATCGCATGGAAATTTCCCCCAAATGTTGGTAAGTTTTTATACAAAAAAAAACCGCAGAGAATACCAAGGTAAATCACATGGCTATTCCGCCAAATGCAGGCAAGTGTTTATACACGAAAACACAGAGAAATACAAAGGTAAATCACATGGCTATTTCCCCCAAATGCTGGCAAGTGTTTATACACAAAAACAAATAGAAATACCAAGGTAAATCGCATGGCTATTTCCCCCAAACATTGGCAAGTGTTTATATAAAAAAATGTAGAGAATACCAAATTAAATCGCATGGCTATTCCCCCAAACGTTGGCAAGTGTTTATACACAAAAAATGTTGAGAAATTCCAAGGTAAATCGCATGGCTATTTCCCCCAAATGCTGGCAAGTGTTTATACAAAAAAAAAACCAAGAATACCAAGGTAAATCGCATGGATATTTCCCCAAATGCTAGAAAGTGTTTATACACAAAAAACACAGAGAAATACCAAGGTAAATCGCATGGTTATTTCCCCCAAACACTGGAAAGTGTTTACACACAAAAACATAGAGAAATACCATGGTAAATAGCATGGCTATTTCCCCCAAATGATGGCAAGTGTTTATACAAAATGAAACACAGAGAGTACCAAGGTAAATCACATGGCTATTCCCCCAAACACTGGCAAGTGTTTATACAAAAAAAAAACACAGAGATAATCCATTACGGAAATCACAATCCAATTTCAAAATAAACGCATAGGTAATCCATTAAGGAGATCGCAATCCAGTTTCAAAATAAAGGCATAGGTAATCCCTGGAAAAACTGCCATTCGAGGATTAAGGAAATCACATCCCAGTTTTAAGCTAAAACACAGAGGTACAAGGGTAAAATCGCAAGGTAAATGCACAAAACATATGGAAAATTCTTTTTATAAAACACAGAGGTAATAAATCACAAAGGATACAAATTTTTATAAAATCGCAGAGGAAGCATTCGATAGTCACAAAGGCTTCGCAAGGCCATCAATCAATAAACTAATTCAAAATTTTATTATTCCATTTACAATCACAACTTCACGGCAAGATTCAACCTTAATATACAATCGGTTTAACAATTACAACTTGAAATTTAAATACCGTAACCAATGAAGATAGGTTTGATGACGATTCATGGAAAATGGCGTTCCCTTCCTTCGTCTGCTTGCTAACTGTTGAGACTTCACCGATACCTCCCAGCCAACGCTAGTGGTACTTTTCTTCCCCCTTATCCCCCCGAGCTGCAAAGGTGCCAAACATACACACATCTAGAAATCCTCTAGCTCCCAGCTCGCCTCGCAAGGTAGAGCCACCACTCTCTCTCAAGTTGGGTATCCCAACCCTCACAAGTAAAACCAGTCAAAATTTCTGCATCATAACCTTACCCATAACCAATGACGATCCAATGCTCATCTCAACTTTTTGTTTTATAGAATTTTCCCATAACTCATTCCCACTTGCACAATTAATTCACTTTTTAATTAAAATAATTTAGAATTATCTCCCCCTTACACTTGTCACCCTTTCCCCAATTTGCACAATTAAATCCACATTTTATTTTAATAACAAATCAATTTCCCTCACCCATCCTAAAAGCGCTCTTAAACTCACTCCTAGTTGTCTCTTTATTCCCCTGATTTCCAATTAATGACTGATGCCATTCTAAAACTGAGTTGAGTTAAAATATGAATCTTCTCCTAGTTAGACTATTGTTAACTAGACTCTAGATTCCTTTCTATGCGTACCCATTCCTTTAGCTTTATTCCATTATTACCTTAAATTCCAATTTGGTAATTACTTGCACATATGTGTATTAAATAAATCTTTAGATTTATTTTATTTTCCTTGATTTCTTAAATTGATTTACTTCATCCCCTCATTATTTAATTTATAAATTTAGTTTTTAGTCTTCTTACTAACTTAGACAAGGCTTAATTAAATTTTTAATTGCAAAGGCTTAGACTCTTATATAGATTTTGATTAATAAATTCAATCCTTAATTAATTAATTAATCGATTGATCCAAAAGTGTTCAATATTTTACAAGGTTAATTATTTGCTCAAGGTTTTCTAGGCCACCTAGATTCATTGACTCAAATTTTATTTACGCGACACACCCGTCAAAACGCACTACGTGCTCCAAAGGTGCCACTAGCCTTTGATTCAAATTTTTAATTACACGATGTGCCCATCAATACGCACTCCGTGCTCCAAGGGTGCCACACATTTTTGATTGGTTTTGGTAGTTGTCCAACCCCTGGAGTCAACACTCCATTCGGGCGACCTTGTGAGAGACTAAGGGCTTCTAAGGAATAAGGACCTTGCCTTATTGCGCACCCCTTAGAAATATTCATGAGTGTCTGTCTCAGTCTGCCCTCACGACATCGTGTACCTCTTGAACTAGGTAATCGTTAACCTACAATTCGAGCCACGATGGGAGTGCTAGTAGGTTGTGGCAGGGACGCTGCCACACCTCTCCCTTAATATCTGGTTTATGTGCATGGCCCCTTTACTCTTTATGTGAGTCATATTAGCAAGCAATCGTCAACCTGCATCCATCAATGAAACACTGTCAATGATCCATAAACAACATCATAATATAATCGATCATATGTCACATATGCATGAATGAAATACTTAAACCAATACAATCCACTCCCCGACTCAATCCGGAGTCCAAGGAGGTCCATTAATGCCATTGACATCCCAATATGTCAAGTGTCTTGCACACTCATGGAAAATTCGTCAATAACATCTGTCAATACACATATAATAAATAACATAAAACCATAATCCATCAATATCCATAAGTGAAACAATAACCATGTACTATAACCAGATCACCTCCACGCAAGTGTCCTCAAAGAATAAGTCAATAACATGTGCTCGCAAGAGAGGGATGTTACATACACCCCCTCTTGTTTTAAACTTTGTCCTGAAGTTGTATAATATATAAAATGTAGTAAATACAGTATCTGACAAGATCTATATGTCTAAACTATCAAATAAGTAAGGAAACTGCTATTGCATATCATATGCGTCCTCCCAGGTAGTCGAGTGTGAACTATAATGGTCCCACTGGACCTTGACCTGATCGATTGTTTGACGCCGTAGCTATCGAATGCGATGGTCCAAAATGTGGATTGGATCCACCGTGAGTGCACCCTCATCCAACACTTGCAAAGAAATCATGTCAATCATATGTGTAGGATCACTAACATAATTTCGCAAAACAGATACATGAAAAACATCATGCATACGCCTTAAAGAATCAGGCAAGGCTAGTCGATAGGCCATGGGCCCTTTCTCTTCCACAACTTCGAAAGGTCCCACAAACCTAGGAGAGAGTTTACACCCTTTCCAAACTTAATTGAACTCTTGTGTAGTTTCACTCGCAAGAAAACTAGGTTGCCAACTTCATAATTGCAGTCAACTGTAAAGACCAGTTTTAAATTAACAGCTAGTAATTCTACCAAATGTACAATAATTTCTACAAGCTGTATAAAGAAGAATAATTCCCAATTTACTTAACACTTACGCATATAAAATTTATCAATGGATAATAAATCTAACTAAACAATGATAAATTGGAATTAAATACCTTAACTCTGATGCTGTTATCCACAGCTTCCTGAACCTGATGTTGTTATCCGCAACTTGCTCCTTCCTGCTTCTTTAGGACACCACCTAAAACCGACCTCCCTGCCGACTAGTTAGCTTCTAGCCCTAGGATATCAACGAATATCCTAGCCCTCCGAGCCCAAAACCCCCAGCAAACCCCCGATGCACTGTGTCAATTCCACTCCAAGATTCCTACCTCTGTCCAATACTCAGAGCTCTCCCAAAATCCTTCTCCACTCCTCTCGAATGATTCCCCTCCAAACTCCTTTCCCCCCCTTATTCCTCCTTCACCGCCTTCCCTTCATTTACTCCCCCACCTAATATCTTATCCCATTATTAAATACCTTATCCCATTATTAAATGCCTTATCACATTCGTTAATATGTTTCCATTTTCGGGAACGTAACTTAAATTAGTAGTATATTTTATTATTCACCATTAATTTAATACTTTATTAATTAATGAATTAATTAATAATTAAATCAATCATTAACCCTCATGAACAACTATTTAATAATAATCAATTAGAAATGTTATTTTAAGACATAAATACAGTTTAGCTAATCTTTTAGGATTATATTATTAAATTAATTATACTTAATAATCAAGGGTCGTTACATCAACGCGATGCGCATCAACATAACTCTTCTGTCGATCTTGTGTTTCTTTAATCCTTAGTCTTATCGATTTCATTTGTTCTTCTATTTCTTGGATCGCTTATATTCCTACCAAGACCCTATCCTCAATTTGATCCCATCTCAATGGCGTCCGACACAGTCGCCCATAAAGAAACTCAAATCGTTCCATCTTTATGGTACCTTGATAGCTGTTGTTGTAAACAAACTTTGCCTATGGCAATAAATATTCCCAACGCTTCTGTTGGTCCATCACGTATATACAAAACATATCTTCCAAAATTTGGTACGTTCTTTCTGTCTTCCCGTCTATCCTAGGGTGATATGTTGTACTAAAGTTTAGTTGTGTCCCCAAGGCCTCTTGGAAACTGGTCCAAAAATGTCCTGTAAACACCGATCCTCTATCAGATATGATCCTTTTCGGCACACCATGTAATCTCACAATATCGCTGATAAAAACTCTAGCTATGTCTAGCTCCTGATACATCGTGCGCAAAGGAATAAAATGTGCACTCTTCGTTAGAGTTTCAACTACCACAAAAATTGAGTTGTGCCTCCTTGCCGTCAGTGAAAATTCAACAATGATGTCCATCGAAATTACCTCCCATTTTGATTCTGAAATAACGTGTGGCTATAGTAATCCTTCCAGATGTCTATGTTTAGCTTTCACTTGCCGACATTCCAGATATCTCACCACGTAGCTAACTATGTCTGCCTTCATTCCTTTCCAGAAGAATAAGGGATTAAAGTTTTCCCTCATCTTCGTGACTCCTGGATGAGCCATGTACACTTCTCTATGAGCTTCGTTTAAGATCAAACTTCTCAATTCTTCGTTAGGCGGTACATAAATACAGTTATTATACCTCGTTAATCCGTCGTTTTCCAATGCATATCCTTCAAACTTTTGTACCATCATGGTGTTTTGTCTGATATTTTCCTTAACCTCTTTATGCCAGTCATCGTCGCACTATATGGTTAGAATATTTTTGAGACTCAACGCATTTTCCACTCTGTTCACTGTTCCTTTTATGTAAGTAATCTCAAAATCGTATTCGCTAAGCAACTTTGACAAACGCCTTTGTCACGCGTTCAGGTCACTCTACGTAAATATGTGCTGCAATCCTTAGGGATATGTTTTTAGTTCAAATTTTCATCCAATCAGATAGTGTCTCCACACTCTCAAGGCATACAGAATGGCCAATAAATCCAAATCAATAGTTGCGTAGTTCTCCTCATGCTTTCTTAATTTCCTTGAGATGTAAGTGATCACTCGACCATCTTGCATCAAGACTCCACCTAAGCCTTCCTTGGATATGTCCGTGCATACCAAGAATTCCTCGTCCATGTCAGGGACTTTTAGTATCAACGTTGTCGTCAACAACTCCTTGAGCCTTCAAAATGCTTCCACACATTTCTCGGTCCATACAAACTTCTTGTTTTTCTTCTGCAATTCCGTGATCGGATTTGCTATCTTCAAAAAACATTCGACAAACCATCGGTAATATCCTACTAAGCCCATAAAGCTACGTACTTCTGGTACGTTTGTTGGCGCAGGCCATTCCATAATAGCCTCTACCTTCGCTAGATCCACAATGACGCCTTCTTCGGAGATAACATGCCCTAAGTAATGAATCCTTGATTGGTAAAAAGAGCATTTCGACAGTTTCCCGTATAATTCATTTTCTCATAAACACTGTAGCACCAAGCACAAATGTTCGTCATGTTCTTTCGTCGTCCGAGAATATATCAATATGTCATCAATGAATACTTCAAAAAACTTTTCCAAGTATTCGTGGAACACCCCATTCATCAAGCTCATGAATACCCCTAGGGCGTTTGTCAGTCCAAACGGTAAATCAATAAACTCATAATGTCCGAACCTCGTCTGGAATGCGGTCTTAGGAATGTCTTCCTTTTTGATCTCTAACTTGTGATATCCTGATCTCAAGTCGATCTTCGAAAACACATTCGCGCCCTTCATTTGGTTAAACAAATCATCTATTCTTGGCAACAGATACTAGTTCTTGATCATTGCCTTGTTCAATTGACGGTAGTCGATACAGAGTCTCCATGACCCATCCTTCTTTCGTATGAAAATAGCATGCGCACCCCAAGGTGACACACTTGAACTTATAAGTCCCAGGTCCAACAAATCCTTCAGTTGTATTTTCAATTCCTGAAACTCAGGCGTTGACATCCAATAAGGCGCTCTTGCTATCGGTTCAGTTCCAGGTTTCAAGTTGATTGTAAACTCCAATTCTCTTTCGAGCGAAAAACCTAGAAACTCTTCTAGGAACACGTCAGTGAACTCTCATACTACCAAAAGGTTTTCTAACCCTTCTGCCTCGCCCTTGTCATTTAGCGCTAAGATTGCATATAACTTGCATCCCTTGCGCATGCTCTTCTGTAGCTGCGGGGAAGAAAAGAACCTCAAGGGCACTCCTTGGTTTCTTCCCACGATCACTCTTCCCTATCCCTCATCGTCAGTCAAACTCAATTGCTTTGTCTTACAATTGAGTATCGTGTCATGTGATTCCAACCAATTCATACCGATCACTATGTCATAAGATCCTAATATTGTGACATATAGGTTGGCCTTCCTTACAAAATATCCCAATTTAAGGCTACAGTCTGTAACCTTTCCTCCAACCTTCTGCTTGGCACCCGAAGCCATTTCCACGTATCTAAACTCGTACTGTTCGACTGGCTTTACCTTAATTCTTTTTAGCGATGCACTAGAAAAGTACCTTTGTAGCACCAGGATATATAAAAGTACTAAAGGTTTGGTTGACGATGGTACCTGATGTCTCAAGCATAGTGGAATGGTACTCGGCCTAGCGGTTATTCACCGCTGCATGAATCCTGTGGGCCTTGCCAAAATCTCCAATTGTAGTGTGTCAGGCTAACCCGACTACTTTGGCCCTCTCCATCGGACAATCTCGCTGGTAACATGGTTCTCCACATGTCCAACATCCGGTCTTCGGTCCAGTACTCCTGGTCCCCGAAGTAGAAGCTGCTGGCCTACCAGCCTAAAACCCTGGTTCGTTTTGCTGAACAAGCCTAAACTATTGCTGCTGCGGGCGATGCTAGTGGTCGTGCTGTGTTCCTCTGTAGGGAGTCCTCTTCTAAGGAGCTGGTCGTCATGGTGTCATGAACATGGATCCTCTCAATGTATCACAATACCATTATGTATGTCTGGTTGGTGTCTGATGTTGCGGTGCACATGTTGTCGTCTGTCTAGTCGGTCTTGCAAGAGTCTTTCCCTGAGCCCCACTCGTTAGCTCTTTCTATGCTATGAGGTCCTTCTGGACTGTATCATACAATGTCTCTGGCATTGGGATCCTCACCTTCGCACGGATGTTGAAGTTAAGGCCAAACACAAACTTGTTGACCTCCAGCTTCTCCGTGCTCAGATATGGAGCATACCTAAGAATCTCCATGAATCGGGCCTCATACTTCGACACTGTATGAACACCCTGTCGTAATGCGTTGAACTCATTGAGATGGCGCTCAATGAATTCATATGATAAATACCTCTACCGGAATCGCTCCTCGAACAATTCCCATGAAAATTCTTCGATGACCATGTTTAGTTATGGTAGGAGCATCTTCCACCATATAAGAGTGCTCCCTTTCAGCTGAAAGACCACCATGTGGACCTTCATGTTGGAGGTGTAGTCACAAAGCGCAAAGCACATCACCATGTTCTCCAACCAAGCCTCGACGTCTGAGTCGTCTGTGGCACCCATGAACTCAAGAAACTTAACCTTCTTGAGTTCTCTATGAATGCTACCACTGCCAGCTGGAGCGCGCTGTGGACCCTCAGGGGGTATAGGCGCCCTAGCCTCATCTCTATCTAGTCGATTAATCAAGGTCTCTGACATCCTCTAGAAGGAACTCATCAACCCAACCACTTCCCCCAAAACAATATGCCCCTGTCTAATGAATTGTTCTTCTCCTTGGGGGTTAGACCCCTCTGGTGTGAATGCTATTGGAGGCATCACACCTCCTCCCTTATCACCACGTCATCTACCTTCGCGACATCCTCTAACCATGATTACATGCATGGACAAATTTCAAATTTTAATTAGCAATGAGTTATTAATCGAGTGTTTAATACAGTGGAAGATGTAATGATCCCAATTCGTGGGGTTGAACCTTGCTCTGATACCATATGTAACGACCCCCTCCGTTACGAGAACGAAAAATGATGTATAATAGGTAATTTTTTTTTTTTTTGCATTAGGATATTGAGCTCGTTACAACATAATAAACAACACCGCAGGTGATACATCATCATAACTAAAATGACACATAAGCCACACATTAACACAATTTAAAGGGCACATAATAGTGACTCAATCAACGCATAATCCACACGACATCATAATTAAAATCGTTACAAGTGACGCCTCATGGAAATAAAAAATGACACAAGCCAACGCATAACATAAATCTTAGCGACATTTAATTAATGCATAAACATATATATAGCGGTGCAATTATGTACATCAGAATCACCTGAACAAATTATACATAATGATCCACATGTCACTGAACACTAAAATGACTACCCGCCCAACCTATCCTGCATGGTTAGGACCTCCAGGAAGCATAAGCAATGCTCAAGCCTAGGATTCATTCGATTGATTTTGACCACTTAAGGTCTCAGGGCTGGCGACTGTTCCGAGGAACAAGGAGGTGTCTAAATACCACAGACACAATCAAGTCATAATCCAACTAGCTCAATCAATCAACATCATTATTATTCGTGGCGCAAGAGAAATCTAAAAATCAATCAACCATACATCAATATTATTCAAGGCGCAAGAAGAATATACTTTATTTTAAATGGCACACTAGAATATAATACTCAATCAATCATATGTCAACACTATTCTGAGGCGCAAGAGTAAATCATCTTTATTTAATTTATGGCACAAAGGAATCTACTCGCTTACTCATTCATACATCACACTAATTTCAATTATGAAGATTTTAATTTCACTCTACTCAATTAATTGTCAACACCGTAATAATTATTTAATGCAACACTCAAGATATCAATAAGAAAAATCAATGTTCCACCTCAACACCAATCAATATCATTACTCAACCCCAAGGTTACCAATAACCAATAAGGTAGACGATAGTAAGCAAGCCAGAGTCCCACTATATTATAAGATACACATATAGATATTCAATTCAACATCTGCACCTTATAAATTGTCCCAAGCAACCACAACATGGCATAAGAAATTAACAAGGTTTCTCATGATACAAATAACCATTGGATATGCATACAAGTTGAAGGTAAAATGATAGATTATGAATATATGCGTGCTAAGATTAAATCTTTCATGCAATAGTAAAATGATAGAGATCATATAAGGTACACTTAATTAAAATCTTGGGACATATCAACCTACAAAATTCAGAAGTGCATTAATAACATAAATAATTATATGCGCAACATAAGGTTAATATCTCACGAGTCTTCTACAGGTGTCATTAAATTCTGAAGCTTCTAGATGGAGGGACAAACACAATCATGAATTAATGATTAATACATGGAAAAGGGATCAATAGATTTAAGGTTAATATTTTTATGTATAAAAATGCAGGGCAAATTTTTTAATATAAAAATGCAGAGAAACAAGGGTAAAATTGCATGGCGATTTCCCCCCAAACACTTGCAAGTTTTTATACAAGAACACAGAGAATACCAAGATAAATCACATTGCTATTTCCCCCAAACGCTGGCAAGTTCTTATACAAAAAAACACAGAGAAATACCAAGGTAAATCGCATGGCTATTTCCCCCAAATGTTGACAAGTGTTTATACAAAAATACCCCACAGAGAATACCAAGGTAAATCACATGCCTATTCCCCCAAACTATGGCAAGTGTTTATACACAAAAAAACGCAGAGAAATACCAAGGTAAATCGCATGGCTATTTCCCCCAAATGCTAGAAAGTGTTTATACAAAAAAAACCCGCAGAGAATACCAAGGTAAATCACATGGTTATTCCCCTAAACGTTGGCAAGTGTTTATACACAAACACGTAGAGAAATACCAAGGTAAATCGCATGGCTATTTCCCCCAAACGTTGGCAAGTGTTTATACAAAAAAAACCCCGCAAAGAATACCAAGGTAAATCACATCTCTATTCCCCCAAATGTTGGCAAGTGTTTATACACAAAAACACAGAGAAATACCAAGGTAAATCACATGGCTATTTCCCCCAAACGTTAGCAAGTGTTTATACACAAAAACGTAGAGAAATACCAAGGTAAATTACATGGCTATTTCCCCCAAACACTGGCAAGTGTTTATACAAAAAAACACAGAGAATACCAAGGTAAATCACATGGCGATTCCCCCAAACACTGGCAAGTGTTTATACACAAAAAACACAGAGAAATGCCAAGGTAAATTGCATGGCTATTTCCCCCAAACACTAGCAAGTGTTTATACAAAAACAAACACAGAGAATACCAAGGTAAATCGCATGGCTATTCCCCCAAACACTGGCAAGTGTTTATTCACAAAAAACACAGAGAAATACCAAGGTAAATCGCATGGATATTTCCCCCAAATGATGACAAGTGTTTATACACAAAAAACGCAGAGAAATACTAAGGTAAATTGCATGGCTATTTCCTCGAAACACTGGCAAGTGTTTATACAAAAAATAACGCAGAGAATACCAAGGTAAATCACATGGCTATTCCCCCAAATGATGGCAAGTGTTTATACAAAAAAAAAAATGCAGAGATAATCCATTAAGGAAATCGCAATCCAGTTTCAAAATAAATGCAGAGGTAATCCATTAAGGAGATCACAATCCGGTTTCAAAATAAACACAGAGGTAGTCTCTGGAAAAACCGCCATTCAAGGATTAAGGAAATCATATTCCAGTTTTAAACTAAAACGCATAGGTACAAGGGTAAATTCGCAAGGTAAATGCACAAAACACGTGACAATTTCTTTTTATAAAACACAGAGGTAATAAATTGCAGAGGATACAAATTTTTATAAAATCGTAGAGGAAACATTCAATAGTTACAAAGGCTTCACAAGGCCATCAATCAATAGACTAATTCGAAATTTTATTATTCAATTTACAATCACAACTTCACGACAAGATTCAACCTTAATATACAATTGGTTTAAGAATTACAACTTGAAATTTAAATACCGTAACCAACGAAGATAGGCTTGATGACGATCCTTAGAGACTGGCATTCCCTTCCTTCGTCCGCTTGCTAACCGTTGAGACTTCACTGGTACCTCCCAACCAAAGCTAGGGGTAATCTTCTCCCCCCTTAACCAAATTGATTTACTTCATCCCCTCATTATTTAATTTATAAATTTAGTTTTTAGTCTTCTTACTAACTTAGACTTAGGCTTAATTAAATTTTTAATTGCAAAGGGTTAGACTATTATAGGAATTATGATTAATAAATTCAATCCTTGATTAATTAATTAATCGATTGATCCAGCAATGCTCAAGATTTTACAAGGTTAATTATTCGCTTAGGGTTTTCTAGGCCACCTAGATTCATTGAATCAAATTTTATTTATGCGATGTGCCCTTCAAGACGCACTCCGTGCTCCAAGGGTGCCGCTCGCCTTTGATTCAAATTTTTAGTTACATGACATACCCTTCAATACACAATCCATGCTCCAAGGGTGCCACGCGCCTTTGAATGGTTTTGGTAGTTTTCCAACCCTTGGAGTTAGTACTGCATTCAGGCGACCTTGTGAGAGACTAAGGTATTCTAAGGAATAAGGACCCTGCATTATTACACACCCCTTAGAAATATTCGTGAGCGACTATCTCAGTCTTCCCTCATGACATCGTGGACCTCTCGAACTAGGTAATCGTTAACCTACAATTCGAGCCACGACGGGAGTGCTAGTAGGCTGTGGCAGGGACACTGCCACACCTCTCCCTCAATATATGGTCTATGTGCATGCCCCTTTACTCTTTATGTGAGTCAGATTAGGAAACAATCATCAGGTTGCATCCATCAACAAAACACTATCAATGATCCATAAAAAACATCATAATACAATCGATCATATGTCACATATGCATGAATGAAATACTCAAACCAATACAATCCACTCCCTAACTCAATCCAGAGTCCAAGGAGGTCCATTAATTCCATCGGCATTCCAATCTGTCAAGTGTCTTGCACACTCAGGGAAAACTCGTCAATAACGTCTGTTAATACACATATAATAAATAACATAAAACCATAATCCATTAATATCATCATAAAGATCCATAAGCGAAACAATAACCATGTACTATAACCGGATCACCTGCATGCAAGTGTCCTCAAAGAATAAGTCAATAACATGTGCTCGCAAGAGCGAGATGTTACATTAGTCCTTTGAAAAAAACCATTCGCGAGGGCATATTTTAATTCTTCATCAATGGGCTCATGAATATTTTCATTTAACTATATGCAATAAGAGAAAACCATATTTAATGATGACATATATTCAACTAGTATATTAGCACAATGAATGAAATTATATTGATAAACTTACAAAGTGTCCTCTATTAGAGGACCTCATGACTTGACCCGAAGGACGTGCAATTCATAATTTATTTGCACCTAAGCTTGCATGTACATGAGATAATATAAGATCAATGAAGTTAAGCAATGTCCAACAAATGATCACAAAAGTAAGTTAATGGTACTAAAATATAGCATTAGAAAAAGATAACAAGTTAAAAACATATTGAAATAAATAATTGCAAGCATATCAAATCCAATATATGCAAACATATATTATTTATTACCTTTGTGGATTTTTTTTTGGTGTCTTAGGGTCCACTCTTTGTGCCTTCTTCTTATCAGTGATCCACTTGGCCTATAAGTAATCCCAAAGGATTATTCTTTAAAATATGGGTTTTTCAACATTAGATGCTCTTTTTTTATGTCTACATATTTTTCCTCCTTCTAGAGTCATCCATAGTGTTATTCTTTCAACTCTTCAAAGGCCCTAAAATCACCATTGCGATAATGAGAAATCAAATTTTAAGAAGCATATTTAGTTGTCTCTAACCCATAAAAGTAGATCATCTTCAGAAGTTCAATACAAACATCCTTACTCACAATCTCTTTGCACTAATATAATGTTTGTAAATTTGTAGGACTTATTCATAATAGCAAAATCAAATTTGTAAGACTTATTTAGACTATCAGATAGATTTTTAGATAGAGTAGTAGGTCTACTCACATACCGGGAAACAAAGGACATGTCTACATTTTTTGAAATTTGGGTGGAAAGATTTCTTCTAGATATCCTAACACTTAGACAATATCATGTACTTTTTATGTGAATATGAACAAATAATTAGCTAATTTACAAAACAAACAACTAGTGCCTATCCCATGGAAGAAAAAACAGTTAGTTTGAAGTTGTAGTGGCATTGAAATTAGTGGAAACTTTTTAGAGAATAAAAATACCACCGAACTTCAAGAAGTCAAAGCAATGATTCCTAATTTCATATTGATATACCATGTCAATAATATAATAAAATCACATTTCCAATAAAAAGTAGTGATGGAACAAGTTCAAATGTTGCATGGCATGCTAAATCACAAAAAGTTGAGAGACAAGACAAAGTTATTGGGTTTTCAATCTATCAAGAATATAGATTAAACTAAAATGTATCAAAAACCATTGCCAACACATTCTTCATTTGGAAAGGCACAAATATCTAATATTATGGCTTCTCATAAAGAAATAACATGAGTAGTTACAAAAATAGTTTCCAAAAGTTGATTGATAACGACAAATTCAAAAGTACTAATGCTTCAAGAAAAACACTACATAGGCTTAATAAATTCATCTTTTGTTTAGACAATAATGATGAACTTGTTTGTTGGGATTTGATTTGTAGAAAACCCTATCGGGACAAAGTTGTAGAAGATGACAAAGCAAAGGTGTAGAATTTTTGGAATCCATATTTTACCTCATAAAAATAAAGTAGTGTGGTGATATTTAAATGCGAGTATGAAAGTCATTCTAAGCATATATTTGAGTGTACTCAAGATGAATTCTTTCACAGTTTTCAGCAAATAAACCATGATGTTAAGATTTCTATTAGTACATTTGAGAATCTTAAACCATGGTATATTAGCCCAATATTGTTCGTGACATATGTTTTTTTCATTACCATGTATAATTACTTTTATATTATGATGTATTCTTAGAATTTTGCTAAATACATTTACTAGGTGATCATCCTCTTCCCATTGTTTATGATTTTACATCCTTGATATTATACGAGAGGAGCGCACCCTGCAACAACCCCCCTCCCAACCCCTCT
>ML796434.1:120674-170499 GCA_009831015.1 Picea engelmannii
TATATATATATATATATATATATATATATATATATATATATATATATATATATTTACATCCTTGATATTATACGAAAGGATCGCACCCCGCAACAACATATTATACTAGTTAGTATCAAGTAGTAGAGTAGATAGTTAAAATATAAAATGTTTTTGGGTAGATTTTAGTCATATTGATTAAGATGACAGTTAACATGATTTTTAATAGACACGTTAATGTAAGAACTTTCATATAAACTGGAAATAATTTACCCAATGATGTTAGAAAGTTGTTTAAGTGATGTTAGCAAGTTGTTTATATGTAATAAATTTCCTTTCAAATGTGTGCATGTGTTGAAAATACTTTCTTTCCAATATACTTTTAGCGTCGGTATATCAATAAGCTCATTTTACTTTTGGCAACTATGTATGTTTCCTTATTGGTTTCATTGTCACTAAGATTTTTTCTCTAGAATGTATCCTATTCATTATCCACTTAGTTGCTATGATTAATAAATTTAATCCTTTAATTAATGCACATTTTAGTCAAACTTCATCATCCATTTTGAGGTTAGCAATAAAAAAAATTCAATCAGGGGTAAGTAACACAACTAACCAAGTGTAGTTAAGGGACCATGCACACTAATCAAGAAAGTGGTTAAGTGATTTTGGAAACTCCCGCTCAATTTGATAATTTGAAAAAAATCTCCCCTAAACATTCCACCATCACTAGATATTGTCCTCAATTTACCAAAACAAAATGATGTAGGATTTTGATAGGCTCTTAGTTTTCCACAATTATCACTGGTTTCAATCTACACGAATCATTTTTTCCACTTGGTTTGAATTGGTTTTTTATCCAAGATCACGATTCTAGGTTTTTTTCTATTTAAAACATGTACAATATGCAAAACTTATCATGTAGATCTATTTTTCTTTGAAAAGATCACAATTTGTTGTCATGTCTAACTTGTTGGAAGAATCTTAATAAGGGTAAACTCCAAAAAAATGTTACAACTTCTTTCATATCTCATTTGTAATTCCATAGTAATCTATTCTTCCCTAATACAAGCTAAACCATGATGTTTTCTATAAGTGAACGAAGTGGGATTATGGGTTGAAAAACAAAATTCTCCGTTTCCAAATATGAAATCATATTTGGATACCCATTTGAGAGTTGTACACGTGGTCTTGATTGCGAGCGAAGACATGTAGTTTTTGGGCCGCTTTTTCCTCAACTTCAAGTCACATTCTAGGCCCAAGTTTGAACGAAGTGGGATTATGGGTTGAAAAGAAAAATTCTCTGTTTCCAAATATGAAATCATATTTGGATACCCATTTGAGAGTTGTACATGTGGTCTTGATTGCAAGTGAAGACGTGTAGTTCTTGGGCCGCTTTTTCCTCAACTTCGGGTCACATTCTAGGCCCAAGTTTGAACAAAGTGGGATTATGGGTTGAAAAACAAAATTCTCTGTTTCCAGATATGAAATTGTATTTGGATACCCATTTGAGAGTTGTACACGTGGTCTTGATTGCGAGCGAAGACGTGTAGTTCTTGGGCCACTTTTCCTCAACTTCGGGTCACATTCTAGGCCCAAGTTTGAACGAAGTGGGATTATGGGTTGAAAAGAAATATTCTCCGTTTCCAAATATGAAATCATATTTGAATACCCATTTGAGATTTGTACACGTGGTCTTGATTGGGAGCGAAGACGTGTAGTTCTTGGGCTGCTTTTTCCTCAACTTCGGGTCACATTCTAGGCCCAAGTTTGAACGAAGTGAGATTATGAGTTGAAAAACACAATTCTTCGTTTCCAAATATGAAATCATATTTGGATACCCATTTGAGAGTTGAGCACGTGGTCTTGGTTGCGAGCGAAGACGTGTAGTTCTTGGGCCGCTTTTTCCTCAACTTCGGCACACATTCTAGGCCCAAGTTTGAACGAAGTAAGATTATGAGTTGAAAAGAAAAATTCTTCGTTTCCAAATATGAAATCATATTTGGATACCCATTTGAGAGTTGTACACGTGGTCTTGATTGTGAGCGAAGACGTGTAGTTGTTGGGCTGCTTTTTCCTCAACTTCAGGTCACATTCTAGGTCCAAGTTTGAACGAAGTGGGATTATAGGTTGAAAAGAAAAATTGTCCGTTTCCAAATATGAAATCATATTTGGATACCCATTTGAGAGTTGTACATGTGGTCTTGATTGCGAACGAAGACGTGTAGTTCTTGGACCAATCTTTTCTCAACTTCGGGTGACATTCTAGGCCCAAGTTTGAACGAAGTGGGATTATGGGTCGAAAAGAAAAAATTTCCATTTCCAAATATGACATCATATTTGGATACCCATTTGAGAGTTGTACATGTGGTCTTGATCGCGAGCGAAGACGTGTAGTTCTTGGGCCGCTTTTTCCTCAACTTCGGGTCAAATTCTAGGCCCAAGTTTGAACGAAGTGGGATTATGGGTTGAAAAGAAAAACTCTCCATTTCCAAATATAAAATCATATTTGGATACCCATTTGAGAGTTGTACACGTGGTCTTGATTGCGAGCGAAGATGTGTAGTTCTTGGGCCGCTATTTCCTCAACATCGGGTCACATTCTAGGCCTAAGTTTGAACGAAGTGAGATTATGGGTTGAAAAGAAAAAATCTTCGTTTCCAAATATGAAATCATATTTAGATACCCATTTGAGAGTTGTACACGTGGTCTTGATTGTGAGCGAAGACGTGTAGCTCTTGGGCCACTTTTTTCTCAACTTCGTGTCACATTCTAGGCCCAAGTTTGAACGAAGTGGGATTATGGGTTGAAAAGAAAAATTCCCCGTTTCCAAATATGAAATCATATTTGAATACCCATTTGAGAGTTGTACACGTGGTCTTGATTGCAAGCGAAGACGTGTAGTTCTTGGCCTTTTTATCAACTTCGGATCACATTCTAGGCCCAAGTTTGAATGAAGTGGGATTATGGGTTGAAAAGAAAAAATACCCGTTTCCAAATATGAAATCATATTTGGATACCCATTTGAAAGTTGTACACGTGGTCTTGATTGCGAGCGAAAACATGTAGTTCTTGGGCTGCTTTTTCCTCAACTTCGGGTCACATTCTAGGCCCAAGTTTGAATGAAGTGGGATTATGGGTTGAAAAGAAAAATTCCTCGTTTCCAAATATGAAATCATATTTGGATACCCATTTGAGAGTTGTACATGTGATATTGATTGCGAGTGAAGACGTGTAGTTCTTGGGCCGTTTTTTCCTCAACTTCAGGTCACATTCTAGGCCCAAGTTTGAACAAACTTGGATTATGGGTTGAAAAGAAAAATTCTCTGTTTCCAAATATGAAATCATATTTGGATACCCATTTGAGAGTTGTACATGTGGTCTTGATTGCGAGCGAAGATGTGTAGTTCTTGGGCCGCATTTTTCTCAACTTCGGGTCACATTCCAGGCCCAAGTTTGAACGAAGTGGGATTATGGGTTGAAAAGAAAAATTCCTCGTTTCCAAATATGAAATCATAATTCGATACGCAATTGAGAGTTGTACACGTGGTCTTGATTGCGAGCGAAGACGTGTAGTTCTTGGGCCGTTTTTTTCTCAACTTCGGGTCACATTCTAGGACCAAGTTTGAACGAAGTGGGATTATGGGTTGAAAAACGAAATTCCCCATTTCCAAATATGAAATCATATTTGGATACCCATTTGAGAGTTGTACACGTGGCCTTGATTGCAAGCGAAGACGTGTAGTTCTTGGGCCGCTTTTTTCTCAACTTCGGGTCACATTCTAGGCCCAAGTTTGAACGAAGTGGGATTATGGGTTGAAAAGAAAAATTCCCCATTTCCAAAAATGAAATCATATTTGGATACCCATTTGAGAGTCGTACACGTGGTCTTGATTACAAGCGAAGACGTGTAGTTCTTGGGCCGTTTTTTCTTCAACTTCGGGTCACATTCTAGGCCCAAGTTTGAACGAAGTGGGATTAAGGGTTGAAAAGAAAAATTCCCCATTTCCAAATATGAAATCATATTTGGATACCCATTTGAGATTTGTACACGTGGTATTGATCACGAGCGAAGACGTGTAGTTCTTGGGCTGTTTTTTTCTCAACTTCGAGTCACATTCTAGGCCCAAATTTGAACGAACTGGGATTATGGGTTTAAAGCAAAATTCCCCGTTTCCAAATATGAAATCATATTTGGATACCCATTTGAGAGTTGTACACATGGTCTTGATTGCGAGAGAGGACGTGTAGTTCTTGGGCCGCTTTTTTCTCAACTTCAGGTCACATTCTAGGCCCAAGTTTGAACGAAGTGAGATTATGGGTTTAAACGCAAAATTCCTCGTTTCCAAATATGAAATCATATTTGGATACCCATTTGAGATTTGTACACGTGGTCTTGATTGATAGCGAAGACGTGTAGTTCTTGGGCCGCGTTTTTCTCAACTTCGGGTCACATTCTAGGCCCAAGTTTGAACGAAATGGGATTATGGGTTGAAAAGAAAAATTCCACGTTTCCAAATATGAAATCATATTTGGATACCCATTTGAGAGTTGTACACGTGGTCTTGATTACGAGCGAAGACGTGTAGTTCCTGGCCCACTTTTTTATCAACTCTGGGTCACATTCTAGGTCCAAGTTTGAATGAAGTGGGATTATGGGTTGAAAAGAAAAAATCCTCGTTTCCAAATATGAAATCATATTTGGATACCCATTTGAGAGTTGTATATGTAATCTTGATTGCGAGTGAAGACGTGTAATTCTTGGGCCGTTTTTTCTCAACTTCGGGTCACATTCTAGGCCCAAGTTTGAACGAAGTGAGATTATGGGTTGAAATGACAAACTCTTTGTTTCCAATTATGAAATCATATTTGGATACCCATTTTAGAGTTGTACACATGGTCTTGATTGCGAGCGAAGACGTGTAGTTATTGGACTGCTTTTTTCTCGACTTCGGGTCACATTCTAGGCCCAAGTTTGAACGAAGTGGGATTATGGGTTGAAAAGCAAAATTCCCCGTTTCCAAATATGAAATCATATTTGGATACCCATTTGAGAGTTGTACACGTGGTCTTGATTGCGAACGAAGAGGTGTAGTTCTTGTGCCGTTTTTTTCTCAACTTCGGGTCACATTCTAGGACCAAGTTTGAACGAAGTGGGATTATGGGTTGAAAAACAAAACTCCCCATTTCCAAATATGAAATCATATTTGGATACCCATTTGAGAGTTGTACACGTGGCCTTGATTGCGAGCGAAGACATGTAGTTCTTGGGACGCTATTTTCTCAAGTTCGGGTCACATTCTAGGCGCAAGTTTGAAAGAAGTGGGATTATGGGTTGAAAAGAAAAATTCCCCGTTTCCAAATATGAAATCATATTTGGATACCCATTTGAGAGTTATACACGTGGTCTTGATTAAGAGCGAAGACTTGTAGTTCGTGGGCCGCTTTTTTCTCAACTTCGGGTCACATTATAGGCCCAAGTTTGAACGAAGTGGGATTATAGGTTGGAAAGCAAAATTCCCCGTTTCCAAATATGAAATCATATTTGGATACCCATTTGAGATTTGTACACGTAGTCTTGATTGCAAGCAAAGACGTGTAGTTCTTGGGCCGCTTTTTTCTCAACTTCGGGTCACATTCTAAGCACAAGTTTGAACGAAGTGGGATTATGGGTTGAAAGAAAAATTCCCCGTTTCCAAATATGAAATCATATTTGGATACCCATTTGAGAGTTGTACACGTTGTCTTGATTGCGAGCGAGGACATGTAGTTCTTGGGTCGCTTTTTTCTCAACTTCGGGTCACATTCTAGGCCCAAATTTGAACGAAGTGGGATTATGGGTTGAAAACCAAAATTCTCCATTTCCAAATATGAAATCATATTTGGATACCCATTTGAAAGTTGTACACGTGGTCTTGATTGCGAGCGAAGAGGTGTAGTTCTTGGGCCACATTTTTCTCAACTTCGAGTCACATTCTAGGCCCAAGTTTGAACGGAGTGGGATTATGGGTTGAAAAGAAAAATTGCTCGTTTCCAAATATGAAATCATATTTGGATACCCATTTGAGAGTTGTACACGTGGTCTTGATTGCGAGTGAAGACGCGTAGTTATTGGCCCGTTTTTTTCTCAACTTCGGGTCACATTCTAGGCCCAAGTTTGAACGAAGTCGATTATGGGTTGAAAAGCAAAATTCCCCGTTTCCAAATATGAAATCATATTTGGATACCCATTTGAGAGTTGTAAATGTGGTCTTGATTGCAAGCGAAGACATGTAGTTTCTAGATATTAAAATTGTTTAAGTTGGAATCTTTTATGCATGCCGAAAGATTTTCAAGGCCACTGGGGCGTCTTGTTTCTCCAAGGATTTATTGTTGTTGTAATAACTTTAATCTACATCCTTTAGGGCTGGAAAAAATCACTTCATACTTTGTAAATTTTCTCGTGTTCTAACTGTCAAATTTTGCTAGAAAGTTGCCAAGTTAATCTACTAGTTATTGTACTTCTTTTGGGTGGTTTACTTGCAAGTTTTGGTGGTTGGAATTTTCTGGAGTAACAATTGTTTTCTATAGACATAAGGATGCATAAATATATCTTCAATACTTACATCAAACAACCTTTAAATGTTGCTAATGTCTTGTGCTATCATACTTGAGTTTCACTAGTAATTACTAGTTAGTCTCTTGCATATTTACTAGACTTTTAACATCTTATTTAGTATCTTTAAACTATCATTTACTTGCCGATTGATCCAAAATGATATTTTAAATGACTTGGTTAAGTATGTTACATGGATAATTTAGTTAATCTACTAGTTATTGTGCTTCTTTTGGGTGGCTTACTTGCAAGTTTTGGAGGTTGGAATTTTTTGTAGTAACAATTGTTTACTACAACAATAAGGTTGCACAAATATCTCTTCAATACTTACACCAAACAACGTTTAAATGTTGCTAATGTCTTGTGCTATCATACTTGAGTTTCACTAGTAATTGCTAGTTAGTCTCTTGCATATTTACTAAACTTTTAGCATCTTATTTAGCAACTTTAAACTATCATTTACTTGTTGATTGATCTGAAATGATCTTTTAAATGACTTGGTTAAGTATGTTGCATGGATAAGTTTACTAGTTAAAACTTAATAAGAAAGTGAAGAAGCTTAAGAATAGAATTTGCAACACATAAGAAGTATAAACAACAAACCATAAGTAGATTCAAGACACCAAAATTTGATAATGGAGTTGGACAACTTTGCCTACATCTCTGGGCAGTGGGGGAGGCTTCTTTATTAATCGTCAATGCTCAAAATCTACATCAAAATTACATCAATTTGTTCTCTGATTAACACAACAATGTTATTCTCTGTCTTAAGAACTCAACGCAACAGACAACACTGAAAAAGGTGGAGTAGAACTCCCAAAAATGGTCTCCAAAGCTCAACTACTTTCCTGGCTTCCTTGCATAAAAATGGCTTGGAATTCACAAATTATTCATCATTCTCATGTTCTGAACTTGTTTTCCATGGAAAAAAGGCTAGATTTAAATAGAATTTGAGTTGGGGATTAGATCCCAACTTCTCCCCAAGATCTGGCCTCAATCTGGGCCCCAGATCCTAAAAAAATGGGCTAAATCCCATTAAAAGAGGCCTAAAATAATTAAAAAATTCAATTCTAAGTCAAAAACCCACTTTTGGCCAAATTTTGCCCCCCCCCCCCATTGTCTTTCGCTTCTGGTCCTATGGTACCCATGTGGCCAACGCCTAAAGTGTTAGGCCCCCCGATCTTCAGCCCATGGTTTCATGCTTTGGTCGACTGGGTAGCCCCATCGACCGGGCACTTAACTGTCGTATCTCGTTATGTGCTCCTTTATAAACAATTTGTGCCATATAGAATAACAACTAGCCCTGTAGCCTCGTCGTTCTGTCGGTTAGTGTGATGTATTTACTGTGATGTGGAGGTCGGGTGGTCGAATACCGCGGAGGTCCAACAAATTTTGAACTCGCCCATATTGTCTTGATCCAGGGCTCCACGTGGAACCCTATGATTAGACCACTTGTCGTCACCTGAATGGACCATACACACAGTGAGCGCACAATCATCCAACATGTCAGCTTCCAACTCATCTGCATGATCATTTGTCCAGTCAACACCATATGCCACGTGTCCAACCCGGAGCTTGCCACCCATTGCCACGTCACTGCCATCCTATCATCCGTACTGCCATGCCACTGCCACATGTCCTCATCCGAGCCTGCCACGTGTCTTTCATACAACCACATGTCACTTCCGTACAGTGCCACATGTCAAATTTTTAGTTGTCCAAATCACCCTGAAAATGCCAAATCTGACTGCTACGTGGAACGTCCTAGTGCTGCCACGTGTCATGTTGATGTCAACATGATGTACTACTAACGTCATCAGTACGGCCTTTGACTGTTGACTTTTGACCTTTCATTTTTTCCATGTTTGGAGAAAACTTCAGAACACGATATCTTTCACATACAGAGTCCATTTTCGAAAAAGAATATACTGTCGGAATCAACGCGATGAGAACTACGCGATGGAGCTGGTTTCATTCGAATCCAAGAACTTTGAATTTTTGGCCTTTTTTGGATCCATTTGGATCACTAATATATATTTTTGTTAACTGTTGCAAATAGGAACAACAAGATTAACTTGTTTTTCCCCTCTGGGAAGTTCCCTCCCTTTTTCTTTGATGAGCTTTGTAGGTTCATCTGGCGACTCCACAACCCAAGAACCCACCTTTGCCTAATTACCCTTTCCATCTTCCGAACCATGGAGGTATATGATGAAAACCTGTTGACAAGGTGGAATGATATACCAAATTTTGATGGTAACACGTGTTCGATCATACACATGTTGTCGAGTTTACTGAATACATTTATTGGTATCAGATAGCCCAAGGTGATGAATCAAGGCAATTGTTCCTAGCGTCCCTGGATAAGAAACAAAGGAATTTGATCAAACATGTTTGTATCTCAAAGGATTTAACCATCCTCATCTGAGAATTCCTCATACATTGTGGACCGAAGTCCCAACAGTTTGAAGAAATGGTTAAGAACCTTGAGGATGCTTTTCAAGAAAGGATGTTTCCTTTGGATCTGATTGAGCATTTGAGGGAAATTTCCTTTGAAGGACATCTCTACAAAGAATAAGATCTCGATGATGAAGACCCATATGCGACATCGATGTCCATGCTCCCGCCTAATCAAGATGAAGTGCTTGTATATGCCATTTCATTCATTGAAGACATCCATGCCTCTTTTCCTCCTGCGCATCAAGAAGGGAACATGATGAGTTGTAACCCTTTCCAAGATCTTGATGATACTTTATTCCATGATTTGGGAAGTAAAGAAGTATTAGGGGAGCCCTTGGGTGCGATAGGTCCTTTTGAAGAAAATAAACCGAAGAACTTTGTATTGATGATCAAGCCTCTTGTGATGAAGAGGTGATGGTGGGGCATGTCCATAAAGAGAAAGAATAATTCTGACGAAGCACAACATGTTGAGACAACGTCGTCTTTTCTCTTACTTGATGAAGGTGAGTTTGTCCAACCTTGCTCTCCTCCTCCACATAAAGTTGAAGAAACGAGTGGTCTAAATGATCTAGTCGAAGCCGCCCTAGCCTTTGCTTATCCTACACACAAAGACAAAGAGATGGCCTTTTTCAGCCATACTAATGGTCTTATGAAAGAACCCTTGGAAATAGTTGATGAGAATATAGACGCTTTCATACAGACTGGGAGACGTAGATGGGATGTTGGTCTTTCTATTTTTTATAAAGATCCCATCTATGACATTGAGGGTGATTCTCCTGCGAAAGGGATTGAGTTGTCATGTTCAGAGAACTGGTCTCCATACGTGTATGATTCATATGTTTGGCAACTTGATGATGATATGATTACAGATTGTTTCGCCCATTCGAGGATGACCTGTCGCAACATTTTCAATATGATTTTCAATCATCCCTTGGGAGTTGTGATGCAGATCTTTTTGAGGATGCAGACTTGTTCTATGAGGACTTCCAACCACCTTCATCCTCAATTTTAGATGAACACTAGGATGTGGCCACCCCAGAGCAATCAAAGGCTCACTCTACAAAGAAAAAGTATTTTCATCTTGGGGATTTTTACGAGGATTCGCAGATGAAGAGGCAATGTTTTTTCTAGACCTGAGCTTGTCCCTTACCTCATTTATTCTTCTTGGGGAAATCACAGGGTCTTCTTGGGATCTCTCATGTCTTTTCAGTCTTCAGGAAGCATCGATCATACTAATGGGGATGAAGATGAGCCATCATCTACATATGGTAGCCCTCTTCAAAGATGGATTGATTGGGCTTGCGACTGCTCTTTTCAGCAAGATTTCATCTCTCCCACCCATCTCCATGAGTTTCATTTCATTTCATGATTATATGTCTTTTTATGCCCATGATTATTATGTGCTCAACTTGTCCTTGTTGTATTGCATGATTAAGAACGGGGGGAGATACCTTGATGAAATGAAGAACAAATGGTTGTATGACTTCACCTGACATCACCTATCACCTTATCTTCAGGGCCCCAAGGCCCCAGGTAAGTAGGTAGGTCATCTTGATTTCTTGCATTTTCATATTGATTGCTCATGGTAGTTTATTTTCATTTCATCTTTGATTTTCATTTTTCTCTACTTGCATTATTGATTTACATGTTTCTCTTTTCATCATATATATGAAAAATGAAAAAAAATCATATTTTCTAGAGTAGTTGTCATTTTTTTGTTTTTGATTATGTGGACAAAGGATGAGTGAGCCATCCTACACTTAACGAGTTTGATGTTTCAGTGTGTGTAGGCACATGTCCACCAGGAGATGTTGCGGTTCTCACGCACTCTACGATGAGTACATGTCCCCAAGCAGGAGCCAGATGTTATCCCCTAAAGAGATGATGTCTCGAGGCCCTTAGGTTGCAGACATGGAGTACCGAGAGACAGCTTGACCAACAGTGTCCACTTGCACGGAAAGAGACCCACTCGACCACCACAGTTCCAGGTTCTTCATGAGGGTATCCACCACATCAGGTAGCTTTCAGAAGACATTGGGTCTTGCTCCATGAAGTACAAGTCAGGTATTATGGTGAGCATCATTTCAATATTTGAGGCATTTGAGTTTGTTACATTTTAAACTACTTTTGATTATGTAATGTATGCCTGGAAATTATACTATTTGCCCTATTTCATTTTGGTGGTTGACATTGCGCCCTAGTAAGTGGGTTACCCTTAGGGATAGGTTTTCCACTAGGAGGTCCTCTTGACAGGTCATCGTGCCATTCCTGACCACACTTGTCACTTTCCATACTTCATCCCCTCATTTCCTTACCTTTTGGGATTTTCAGGTGTACTGACCCAAGAAGGGATTGTTCCTCATTTCATGGGAAGAAGAGGATGAAGGCCTAGAGGGCTTGTAGCTGGAAAAAGATAAAATCCAATCATGAACCTTCTAGATGCTCACCCAGGGATCCAGAGGACAATGAAATGTCTCTCATAAGAAACTAATGGGACCCGTAAAAATAACTAATGAAAAATGCCAAGCAAGGTGGAGCATGTGTGGCCATTGTTTTTCATGCTTAGGTAGAAGCCCCACACATGACTTCAACTTGGGGAAGCATCATGTGACTAGGGTAGAGTCAAGGTGGGCATGCTTAGGTAGAAGCTCCACCTTGGCTTCAACTTGGAAACATCTTAAAAGGACAAAAGGAAATAAAAGAGCTTGGAAAAATGTTGCATTGAAAACGAAGATGCAACACGCCCTTTACAAAGGCACCCATAGATGAGATACTATGATCCCTTATATGCCATGAACCCCATGCCCAAGAGTCTTTCCCCCATCCATGTCACTTCGTCCACATGTCTTAGAGCGGGAAGCACTTGGGAAACACTCCTAAATGTGAGGCACGATTCACCCAATAGGTCACTTTGTCAACCCTCCCATACTTAAATTTGGAAAACTGCATAGGGTCTTTGAGCACTTGTTTATTTTGATGAGGTGGTTTGGATGTACATGCTTAGATGGCTCTTTTATTGATTTGATTTACTCATCATGATGCATTTGACTTGAGATCCTTGGAGGGCATATTCATTGTCTTTGCAGGACCTAGTTGGTGGACAGACCATGGCCCACACACCGGACGAAGATGCTAGCCTTTGGAGGCCTGAGAAGATGCCATGGATGACATAATCGAGCCCTTGGCCACCCCAACGATTTACTCTTGAGGCTAAAACCTCACTTTTGAGGAGGTTGATGTCACCCTAGGGCTAGGGTTGTGGTGGTGGTGGTGTTGTTGCTTGACACTTGGGACGTTTTGATGAGAGGAGGTTTGGCTTGAAGAAGGAATACCTAGCGCTTAAGAGGGAGGCCCTAGAAGGCCCAACAACGTCCATATTCTACTCCAACGACCTGCAAAAAATGCCAAAAGGTTGCCCTAGGAGGGTGACGTCTTACTTTTAGGGTTTATTTCATTTGCAAATTATGAATTAAATATTATTGTTGTGTAAAAGGAGCAAATAACCTCTTACTTTGTGGTTTACCCTAAAATTAAGTGGACAAACACGTGTAGTAGGATTTGTATAAATAGAGATCATTTCATTTCATTTTGATAGCATTACTCTCCCATCTTGGAGAGGATTCTTGATTGAAATTTGTGCCCTACTTGGGCAATTTTGTTTATCTCTCTTGCTACTATATCTTGCTATGGTTTGCTTTGGCTATTGGATGAAGAAGTAAGGCACTATCCTCTTTTTGGAGGTTATTTCTTGCTTTTATGGTGGATTTTTCTTGGTTAAAAGGAGTTTATCTTGTTAATGCTTGGACTAGGTAAGGAATATTTCATGTTATTGCTTCTTTTCTTGGTCACAACGTTAATTTGCTAAGATTTTGGGGAGTATAAGGGCATACAACCCCACTAATTCCATCATAATTGTCTTGGAATAATCTGTTGCACAAAGGAATACTAGGAGGAGTAAAAGGGTTTACACCCTCCTAGGGTTCTCCTTAGCTAGTTTTGCTTGTCTTGGGGAGTAAAAGGGATTACACTAAGGAAAGTAGCACAACTAGCTCTTTCATTTTTAAAAGACTCCATAACCCAATAGTTAAGGGCACTAATCTCTTGCATTGGAGAAATAAAATCATTGCATTGGGATACGTAGAATTACGAGATATTAAAATTGTTTAAGTTGGAATCTTTTCTGCATACTAAAAACTTGTCAAGGCCACTGGGACGTCTTATTTCTCCAAAGATTTATTGTTGCTATAATAACTTTAAACTACAACCATTAGGGCTGCAAAAAATCACTTCATACTTTCTAAATTTGCTTGTGTTCTAACTATCAAATTTTTCTAGAAAGCTACCAAGTTAATCTTCTAGTTATTGTACTTCTTTTGGGTGGTTTACTTGCAAGTTTTGGTGGTTGGAATTTTTTGTAGTAACAATTGTTTGCTATAGCCATAAGGCTGCAGAAATATCTCTACAATAATTACATCAACCAACCTTTAAATGTTGCTAGTGTCTTGTGCTATCATACTTGAATTTCACTAGTAATTGCTAGTTAGTCACTTGCATATTTACTAGACTTTTAGCATCTTATTTAGCAGCTTTAAACTATCATTTACTTGCTGATATATATTTATGTTAACTGCTGCAAATAGGGTCATCAAGATTAACTTTCTTGTCCATTGGATTGTTTAGCTTGTACCTTGTCTTTTCTTGTGTCTCGGGCAAGTACAACCATCTTCCGCGGGTACTCAAACACTTGGAAACCATAAACCACCTCCTAAGCTCATTGTCAAGCCACTCTCCACTTAGTAACTTGACCTATAGGGGAATCTATTCATAAGTATCACCTTCCATCTCATTTCCCCCCTAGGGTCACGCGAGACTCCCCCTTGTGTTGAAATTCTCCTTTCACTAAAGCGAGGGAGGGTTTATCTAAGGTGATAGTGGGTAAGCTCTCCCACCATTATCGTCAGCCAGTAGATTGGGTAGGGCTTTTCCCAACCTACAATTTGCGCGATAACAATGTCAACATCCAACATTTACTTTAGTTCTGCTTGTACCAAGGGTGCTAACTTATAATTTATTTTCCTAAGTTTCTGTCGAAATATCTCTTCAATACTTACATCAACTAGTGTCATGTGCTATCATACTTGAGTTTCACTAGTAATTGCTAGTTAGTCACTTGCATATTTACTATACGTTTAGCATCTTATTTAGCAACTTTAAACTATCATTTACTTGTTGATATATATTTATGTTAACTGCTGCATATAGGGTCAGCAAGCTTAACTTGCTTGTCCATTGGATTGTTTAGCTTGTACCTTGTCTTTTCTTGTGTCTCGGGAAAGTACAACCATATTCTGCGGGTACTCAAATACTTGGAAACCATAAACCACCTCCGAAGCTCATTTTCAAGCCACTCTCCAATTAGTAACTTGACCTATAGGAGCATCTCTTCATAAGCATCTCTTTCCATCTCATTTTCCCCCTAGGGTCACTCGAGAATCCCCCTTGTGTCGAAATTCTCCTTTCACTAAAGCGAGGGAGGGTTTATTTGAGGTGATAGTGGGTCACATCTCCCACAATTATCGTCATCCAATGGATTGGGTCGGGATTTGCCCAATCTACAGTTTGTGCGATAACAATGTCAGCATCCAACATTTACTTAAGTTCTGCTTGTACCAAGGGTGCTAACTTAGAATTTATTTGCCTAAGTTTCTGTCAAAAAGTCTTTGTGTCTTTCTTGAGGGGGATTGTGTGTTGAAATACATCTTCTTTGTATGCTTTAAGTTCATTGTAGGTGAAAGAAAACACATCCCTATACTCTTGGACAAGTCTTATCAATTCTTTTCTTCCTTTCTCTGAGGTTCCTTTTCCAATTTTTATTAATCTACGGTCGTCTTCTATCCCAATATTTATTTCAAGATAGTCCCTAGGCTTTACTACTTGTTTTCTTTTTGTGCATATCTTTCTTATAAAAAATATGCTCTAATGCCATAATCCCCCTAGGGACTGGATTCTTTATGGGATTCTCCTCTTAAAGATATTCCTTCCCTTATTCCTTATAACTGACATTGAAACCAGAAAACTCTTGAATATTGTGAATAAACCTTAGAATATGCTCATCATTTATGAAAACATGCCAATGATTTATGTTGTTCAGAACTGAAGACCTGATTTTTTTTTCCATTTTACCTTGATCGTTTAACAAATCCTTTGAAGGTTGAAGGGTTGAAGCTGAAACTGCCCAACTATTATGTTCTCTAGGAATTGATATGAGGTCCACAACATCAAACAATTCTATGGTGTCCCATATAACATTTCTATACATTTTCAATCTTTCACTCCTACATGCAAATTTGTTCTTTACTTGAAGAATTACAAAATCAGAGTCACCTTTAATGTTTAAAATTTTGACTCCCACGTCTTTGGTGATTTCTAGTCCTAGTAAGAGTGCTTCATACTCAGCCACATTGTTGGTTGCATCAAATTCTAACCTGAAAGCAAAGTTATAGGATTTCCATGTTGGATACTTTAACGCAATCCCTGCCCATTTCCCTGATCTTGAGTGTGTACCATCAAAATTCATTTTACATGCTTTATCACTGATTTTTTCATCTTTAAATTTTTCCTTAACTGGTGCTAGGAAGTTAGAACATACTAAAAATCTACCCATGTCAGTCACATGATAAACATATTTGTTCATGGGCTCTTTAGGATCTTCTATATGGAACTTCCTTTCCTTCTCTCTAAGAAATCTAACAGATCCAGATGATGGAGTAAGAAGTGGGATGGTTTCATATGATAGGTCCATTTGAATACAACCTCCTATAGTGGCGGCCCATTTCCTAGATAAAAGCATGCCCCATGCATCAGGTACATCACTCACTAGAACATCCATCTTGAAAGTGATATTTGGGTGAAAAACCAACTTAACTTGTAGATATATGATTACCCAGTGAGTTTCGATCTCCCTAGAGTCTATAGCACACACATTATGATAAGATCTTGTAACTTTAAGGCTCAATATTTCCATGATCTTTTTGGTCATGATGTTTGATGAAGGTCCCAAATCATACATACAATTATGAAACATAAGACCTTTTATTGCTAGAGACGCAAAGAAACAAGGGTTATCCTCCTTTGTCCAATCCATATTGTGTAAAACAACAAGTAGATCTTCATGATGATCCGTATATTTTCCTTGATATTCGATAACACCTTTATCATTAGGAGCATTAATGGCTTTTAACTTCTCTTTCTATGAAGGAATCTTGATGAGCTTTGGCATTGATCTATGATTACCCCTTGAATTTCAATCTCCCTAGAGTCCATAGCACACACATTATGATAAGGTCTTGTAACTTTAAGGCCCAATCTTTCCATTATGCAACATAAGACCTTTTTATTGCTAGAGACACAAAGAAAGGAGGGTTCTCCTCCTTTGTCCAATCCATATTGTGTAACACAACAGGTAGATCTTCATGATGCTCCTTAGATTTTCCTTGATATTTGATAACACCTTTATCATTAGGAGCATTAATGGCTTTTAACAACTTCTCTTTCTATGAAGGAATCTTGATGAGCTCTGGTACTGACACCAAAACCTTGGCATTTGAAATCTAATTGCCTAAGTCAATACTTAAATCTGCAATTGGAGGAGAGATTACTTTGGGAATGTTTTGATATGACTTGTTTGTATTATCATTCCCCCTCCTTTGATAGGTCACTCCTTTGTGTCTAGCCATGGCACTAAGCTGAGTTGCATGATTAGATTCCATTCTTTTCATCATTTCAGTCAAAGCTTTTAGAGGATCATGAGAAGCATCATTATTGTCTGATGTTACTGCCTTTTCTTTATTATCTGACTGCTTTGAAGTATTGCCTCTAGTAAAACTAGGAAGGTTAGATTTTCTAGAAGCTTGCATGTTCTTATCAATTTTGATGGTTATTTCTTGCACAACTTTAATATTTGTTGGTTCTTTATCTCTGAGTTGGTATCTCATTTCCCCATTGAAAGCCTCAATATAATAAATGAGAATGGAAGCAGTGGGAGGCTTATAATCAGTATGAAGACTTGTGACCAACTCATTAATTTTTTTGTTGAACTCCTCCATGTTCTCGTTTTCATTCTTTTTAATACTATGGAGTGTTGCCAACAAATGTCGATGCTTTTTCTTACCTCCCCATCTTTCCATGAATCTTGCTATCATATCTTTGATGGTGGCATACTTATTATCATCTAAACTAGAAAACCAGTTAGAAGCGTATTCTTCCAAGGATAAGGCAAAAAGATTCATCTTGATATCTTGATGGTTGTGAGTTTCACCACTACACCACTTATTAATGCATAAAGAAAATGCTTTGTTATGACCTTTAGCAGTGATAGCATTATTTCCTTGAAAAGATGGTAATTTTTCTATAGTTTTTTCTAGAATAACATGAGGATAACCATTAATAGCAGAAAAATCAAGAGGCCTAAAGTAATCATCCATTTCTACTTTTGCAAAATTAAAAATTAAACTAGCATCTTTATCAAAAAGCAAGTGTATATAAAAAATGGACTCAGATGTTAATTGATCAAGGATTCTATAAGAAGCAAGTTTGGCTAACCTCCTCTTATAAACCTTTTCAGGTTCAGGGATGAAATCAACCAATCCTTGTGAGTTCGTTATTGTAGAATACTTAGTCAAATTTGAATTAAGTGGAGTCGCCAAATGATCGAGTCTATTTATGATAAACAAAAAAGCATCAAAGACAAAGCAAAAAACGAAAAATAAATCAAAATTTGTACTCCAGGAATAGAAAAGTTTATCCACGGAAACAACATCGAAGAATGTTGTTGCCTTTATACACACGTCAGGTTAATGTTGAAAAACTTTCAATCCACTGGGTGTGTTCTTGGGGGAAAGTCTCGAGTCAAGGTGTTGTCACTTGATCCTCAACTCCTCTGTCTAGGCCAACTCCTAGCGAAGCCAAGGGGGGTAGTCCCTAAAGAAAAATCTAAGGCTTGAAAACTAAGTCTAAGATTAAAATGAAATCTAGGAATTTATTTGAATCAACAACAAGATACAGGATCTACACTAGCAACATATATGACTATCAATGAAATTGCTTACAGTAAAGATATTCAAAACATATAAAAAACTTGTAAGAAAGATGTAACCTTAAGATAAGTACAAGTTCTTTGAAATGAAAATTGATAAGCAAAATGATACTTCAAGATAAATGTAAAAGTGTATTTTATAACAACTTAAAGTAAAGTGGCTTTAACATGAAATAAAGCAATCCATATTGTGTAACACAACAATTAGATATTCATGATGCTCCTTAGATTTTAATTGATATTTGATAACACCTTTATCATTATGAGCATTAATGGATTTTAACAACTTCTCTTTCTGTGAAGGAATCTTGATGAGCTCTAGTACTGACACCAAAACCTTGGCATTTGAAATCTAATTGCCTAAGTCAATACTTAAATATGCAATTAGAGGAGAGATTACTTTGGGAATGTTTTGATATGACTTGTTTGTATTATCATTGCCCCTCCTTTGATAGGTCACTCCTTTGTGTCTAGCCATTTCCAAGATTTGTTCTGTTGTAAGTTTCTTACCATGTAATCCAGTTGTATTGTCATATTCTTCAACCACTTTGTTGGCATCTTCACTTTTTTCTTTCATTTGTATCCAATAGTCCATTGATAACACAAGTGGTTTGCCTACATTGTTTATATGATCAGTGTCTTGGATACCCAACAAAGTTGTTTGTTTCAGGAAATCCTTGCTCATTGACTTGGCAAAAAAATGGGCAAGTGGACTCTTCATGGAAATCCTCACAAGCTCTGCAGTAAGGAGGGGCTTCTTCATTCACAACATTTGTAAATTCAGGAGGGGCTTCTTCATTCAAAACATTTGTAAATTCCAACTAATTAGATGGCCTTTGGTCTTGAGGAGGACTTTTTATTTGCCACCTTTCATTGTTGGGTCTAGGATGAAATCTATTATTTTGGGCTCTTTCCATGGCTATCAATCTGTTTTACATGGCACTAAACTGAGTTGCATGATTAAATTCCATTCTTTTCATCATTTCAGTCAAAGCTTTTAGAGGATCATGAGAAGCATCATTATTCTCTGATGTTACTGCCTTTTCTTTATTATCTGACTGCTTTGAAGTATTGCCTCTAGTAAAACCAGGAAGGATATATTTTCCAGAATCTTTCATGTTCTTATCAATTTTGATGGTTATTTCTTGCACATATTTAAGATTTGTTGGTTATTTATCTCTGAGTTGGTATCTCATTTCCCCATTGAAAGCCTCAATATAATAAATGAGAATGGAAGCAAATGGAGGCTTATAATCAATATGAAGACTTGTGACCAAATCATTAAATTTTTTGTTGAACTCCTCCATGGTCTCGTTTTCATTCTTTTTAATACTATGGAGGGTTGCCAACAAATGTTGATGTTTTTTCTTATCTCCCCATCTTTCGATGAATCTTGCTATCAGATCTTTGATGGTGGCATACTTATTATCATCCAAACTAGAAAACCAGTTAGAAACATATTATTCTAAGGATAAGGCAAAAAGTTTCAACTTGATATCTTAATGGTTGTGAGTTGCACCACTACGCCACTTATTAATGCATAAATAAAATGCTTTGTTGTGAGCTTTAACAATGATAGCATTATTTCCTTGAAAATATGGTAATTTTTCTATAGTTTTTTCTAGAATAACATGAGAATAACCATTAATAGCAGAGAAATCAAGAGGCCTAAAGTAATCATACATTTCTACTTTTGCAAAATTAAAAATTAAACTAGAATATTTATCAAAAAGCAAGTGTATATAAAAAATGGACTCAAATGTTAATTGATCAAGGATTCTATGAGAAGCAAGTTTGGCTAACCTCCTCTTATAAACCTTTTCAGGTTCAAGGATGAAATCAACCAATCCTTGTGAGTTCCTTCTTGTAGAGTACTTAGTCAAATTTGAATTAAGTGGAGTCACCAGATGATCGAGTCTATTTATGATAAACAACAAGCATCGAGGACAAAGCAAAAAACAAAAAAGAAATCAAAATTCATACTCCGGGAATAGAAAAGTTTATCCATGGAAACGACGTCAAAGAATGTTGTTGTCTTTACACACACGTTAGGTTAATGTGGAAAAACTTTCAATCCACTAGGTGTGTTCTTGGGGGCAAGTCTCGAGTCAAGGTGTTGTCACCTGATCCTCAACTCCTCTGTCTAGGCCAACTCCTAGCGAAGCCAAGGGGGGGTAGTCCCTAAAGAAAAATCCAAGGCTTGAAAACTAAGTCTAAGATTAAAATGAAATCTAGGAATTTATTTGAATCAACAACAAGATACAAGATCTACACTAGTAGCATATATGACTATCAATGAAATTGCTTGCAGTAAATATATTCAAAGCATATAAAAAACTTGCAAGAAAGATGTAACCTTAAGATAAGTACAAGTGCTTTGAAATGAAAATTGATAAGCAAAATGATACTTCAAGATAAATGTAAAAGTTTATTTTATAACAACTTGAAGTAAAGTGACTTTAAAATGAAGTAAAGAGTCCAATGCCAAATTGCCAAATAGACTATTGCAAGATAGCCAAGTAGACTATTGCAAGCTAGCCAAGTATTGCTGCAAAATGTAAATGAAATGGAGATTGCAAGTGTTGTTGCAAATTTATTAAGGGTTGATTAATGTGAAAGTGACTTGTGCATTATATGCAAAGTGTTACTGAAAATAAAGTTATTCTAGATTTTGCCTCTAAAACGCTATTCCTCAAACTGAAATTTGTTGAGAAATTTTCGAAAGCCCAAATGACTTCACCAACAAGTTCAATAGAGATGTTGGAGGTCCAACATGGGGAGAACCTAAATCTCAAAGTTTTCGTCTGACTTCGCACGCGATCTCTATGTGGTTCCCAATTAAAGTAATAGCAACTTGGAGGGTTTCCCTAATTAGACTAAATCCACACTGACCAGCCCCGGTTCTGATGAGTTCCCTAGATCAAGCTAGGCTCACAAGGGTTCATAGCATAAATTGGGGAGCTGAGGGGATGAGTTTATTTGCCAAATTGAAATTGCAATAAAATAAATGATTGTCCTAATTAAACTAAATCCACATTGTCCAACCTCCTTTCCACGTAAAACTTAATTAGGGGAGCTGAGGGGATTGGTTTATTTGCAAAATTTAAAAATTGTGAAAATGAAAGACTGAAATTGAAACTAATCTAGCAACTAGTCACTACTTTGCAAAAACGGAAATCTAAACTAAAAGATTGTGGTGTTTATGATAGATTTAAGGTTACTTTTAGTTTATCTTCAGATGTGAAATTGCAAAACTTGAGAAGAAAAACAAACCACGAAAGCAATCAAACCATGACACCGAGGTAAAAGAAAAGTGGGGACTATGTGGCCCACTTTTTTTATTACTTCGATTATAATGTTTTCTTGTTTTTGTGAAGGCTTGTGATCCTTATAATTCTGGATCACAAGATTACAAGTTTTCTTGGAAAGGTTTATTTCTTGAGGGAAAAGTGCTCTCGAGGGTCCTGAATGCTCCAACTCCACCAAGAATCGACAGAATCTCCCCTTGGTTATCCATTAATTTGCAAAAAACAGCCAACAAACAATCCCAAAAGATGCCCAAAATGACTTTGGACAAACTTATGCAAAACTTTTTTTCCACGAAAAAAAAGGCGTAATTCTATTCATCTGAAGAGAACCAAATTACATTTTGTAGGTGCCTTAAGCACAACCCAACCATGGATAAAGTGATAAGAAAATAGAAACCCAAAGGGGCCTAGAAGTTGTCTCATGAGCCACAAAGAAATATACAATAAGTGAACTGGGAATAGAACCAATGAAGAACAAGAAACCCCTCCACGAAAGACATGTCGAAGAAGCAAACCCAAAGAAGACCCCAGATGCTAGAAGGACTAGATCAAAGCAGCATGAAGCTCTCACATCAACAAAACTAGAAGGCAGTGACACCATAAAACCCCTTCCTACGAACACCAAAAACAGAGAAACCAAAAAGTTGCACGCACCTCAAAGTTTCAACGCATCAACACTGCACACCCTTAGAAAGGACCTCAAAGCTCTAGCCAAACCCTCCAAATGATATGAGGAAGAGAGAGACACCAACACCCTCCATAAAGACCCTGATCTGAGCATACATCAAACCTTGAACAAACCAACATCACTAAGATTAAGAATGCAACAAGCTTAATAACCCTACCCAAATGAATAACAATATCCCTACAATTGGTCAATATTAACAATGTATATACGCAAGAATTGAACAAGATCACCTCATAAGATACATGACATTCATCCACACATGAGCCAAGCCACCATAGATTAGACCTCGAAAGTCTTCCTCTTCATTTAAATAGCATACAAGTATTACAATAGATCATACACAAGCATAGTCCAACTCCCATTAGCCAAGAAGAGGAGGGTTGACTTGCTTATAGAGAATTTTGGGTGACAATCCCAATGTAGGGCGCATGACAAGTGGAGAGGGCGCATAGCAAGATGAGCATGGGAGGGACCGGCACCTATCTACAAGCTGAGGTGACTCGCCATCTAAGAGGTAGATGTGTGGGAGTGAAAACTCATCACATGTGAGTGGTAGGGGGAGAGGGCGAGTCATCCCTCTTGGGATTGACGGCCCTCCTCCCAAAATGCGCCATCTCATCAAGAGAGGTCGAGTCCCAACTTTGGGATCTCCACTTTTGGCCACCTAACAAAGTAACTTTCCTTCCACTCGAGATAGCTCGCCACCTCTCTTTGGAACTCAAAACATGAGGAAATCATGTCTAAGACATGTTTCCTAAATAATAGGCGATTTTTATTGATTTTTTGTCTTTTAATTGTCTTTTTGTGAGAGAAATTGATTTTGAGTGATTAAAATCAATCTCACTCACAAAATGGATACTTAGGTAAAGTGGGTATTCTAAGTCCAAAAATGAATACCCCCAAGGCATATGATGTCTCCTAGTACCACTTTTTTATTTACAACCAAATTACAATTAAAAAATCTCGTTTTACGAAAAAAAATTATTGACTCGGAACATTAAAAAACCTAAGGGGGACTTGGCGCAATTTCCATATGACTCAATATTGATGACCTAGCATGGTAATATAAACATTTAGACACGGATTTTCCATGCTAAGTCCTAACCATCATTACATACTCCAGCTTTGGAGATATTTGAGTGAAAAGACTTAGAAATTATAACTCGCCTAAAATGAATCAGGCAAGAAATAATTAACAAGTGAAAAAAACCACTAAAGTATGTACTCGTGATCAAGTCTTAGGAAGCCAAGCCTTTTACAAAATCATCATGCCAATCTCATCTTATTACAATGCCCCACAGGGGATGGAAATGCGGAAAGGTGGTCAAATTGACCGACTGGACTTCTGAACTCTGAATTTTGAGCAACTTCTTGCTCAATCTTTCGTGGTTCAACTGCAAGTCCATTCTAGTGCAACTTGGTGGATAATAGGCCCTAACACCATTGAAAAAATGTGTGATGTATACATACAACACAACTGAGAGTAGAGAGAATAACATACCATATTAAACTGCAAGTATACCACAAATCAGACCAACAAGATATAGGTTGTCAAACCTCTCTCGCATATTATATCACACTCCATACATAATTTTGAGCAACTGCTTGCTCAATCTTTGGCGGCTCGATTGCAAGTACATCCTAGTGCAACTTGGTGGATAACAAGCTCCAACACCATTGAGAATTTGTGATGTATACATACATCACAACTGAGAGTAGAGAGAATAACATACCATATTAAACTGCAAGTATACCACAAATCAGACCAACACAATATAGGATGTCAAACCTCTCTCGTGTATTATATCACACCCCATACATAATTTATAATATTGCAAGCCCATGATTTTGTTTTAACTGCTTATTGGTCACATGTCACTAACACTAAGATCTAGCACAAACTTTGCAGCATTATGATATTTTTTTTTAGAGAGAACCAACTTTGTTAACCAAAAAATCAAATTATGGTTAGAATGCTAGCAAAGAAGAAATTTCAGATGAAAAGTTTTCAAATATTTGGCAAATGTATTCCTATTGAACTTGAATAGGCTTGAAATTTGTTTTATTGAAACCCTAAACTAAAGTAAATCTTAAGTTTAATCAACCAAATGAAAATGTCACAGGAACCTAATTCTATCTGCAAGTACACACACACCTTCACCTGCATATTTATCTACCTTATCAATCAACATTAACCTTATTGCTTGATGTGGTTAGGGGTGGGTTATAGATGCAATTACAGACACAATGAAACTCTACAGTTATCCAGGTTTAGTGAAAGTACACACACTGCATATGATGGAAATTTGATTTCTTAAGAACTTTCTATTTCTATAAATAAAATGAATTATCGAAGTATCCAGGTTTAGTGAAAGTACACACACTGCATATGATGGAAATTTGATTTCTTAAGAACTTTCTATTTCTATAAATAAAATGAATTATCGAAGTTATGTAACTATTCAAGAGAAAAATGGTTTCATGCAATTGCATTATTTTCCAAGGTGAAGGCTCCAAAATTACTAATAGACATCACAAGCTGGATTATTGGCTTCTTACCTTCGTTAGACTTCCCTTGAGTGGGGGCAAGGCCATGTCTTTTATCGCTAAGGACTTGTTTCAAGTACCAAGGGCAAGGCCATGTTTTCTATCACTATGGACTTGTTTCCGGTACTAAAGGCAAGGCCATATTTTTTATCACCTAGGACTTTGTTTCTATTACTAACATTTATTCCACTTTTTAAGTTGTAAAGCTCAGAGCTCAAAGATATAATTCCATCCTTGCCAATTATATGCAACTATCAATGCCAAACTTAGAAAATATATAACTTGTTTGCATTCCAATAAACAGAATGTAAGGGATTTGGATTCCAACATTACAGGTTGCATTTGGATCTCCCAAACCACTGGTCTATTGGCAAGAACAATACCTTACATTCAGCAACAGACCTGAGATATTATGATATGATAGGCTATATTTACATTCAATTTGTTGCTTTTCTCCTGTCACATGAAAAGATCAGTATTCATGGCTAAATAAGACAGGCCAATGAGTGAAAGGTTGTAGCTCATTAAAAAGACTAGAAAAGCCTCAAAGCAATTGAATTAGACTACAGAAAAATGATACAATGGAGCGACCATCATGTGTCATCAAGGAAGCAAATTATTTTTTCTTTATCCGAAATCCAGGAATACCCTTGAGACCCATTTTTACCGCAGTTTTCCTCAATAGTTCTGGTTGCTGTTCCAAGCCAATTGAGCAGTTGAATTGATTTGCAAGTTCAACAAGTCTTGTTTTATCTCGGCCTATAGCTTTCACAGAATTGTAGTACCCAAGCCATGCACGATAAGCATATTCTTTGGCACTTAAATCAACATTAGCTATTGCATGTTGTACCTGTCAACAACCAGAGAGTTGTTTATCATCAATAGACATGTTCATCTAGGAACTCAACAGAACAAATACTTTATTGCATTGACAGTAATGTAAGGCATGCAAGGTCCTTATTGATCAACCAGCCCAATTCCAGCAAGTAGCATCCTAAGGATAAAACATATTTTCTTGATAATGTAAACGTAAGCCTTGCATGCTAAATTTTTGACAAAAAAGAAGATAGGCAAAGCAAGTAAAAACTATAAGCAAATTAAAGCAGGTTAGGTGCTCTACTGTAACGTAAGCCTTGCATGCTAAATTTTTGACAAAAAAGAAGACATGCAAAGCAAGAGTAAAAACTATAAGCAAATTAAAGCGGGTTACGTGCTCTACTGTATGTTTTCCAAAGTATTATAGTAGGAGAGAAACAGATAGGATTTCTGTCCAGATTAAGGGCATCTGTGTTGTGGATTGGATTGATTATGATAAGACTGATAATGCATTTAAACTTAAAACTCCCCATTGTGGCTGTTTTACTGAAAGTGATTTTACCAGCAACCATTCAACTATGGTTTATAATTATTGGCAATGTGGCAGAGATTTTCAGCAAAAAATATAACCAACATAGAGTAAATTACACACTCCGCTGAAACTAATAATTTAAGAAAACAACAAGCTATGTCTTGGAGGGGAAAAACTCACCCTTGATATAATCTCCAAGTGCATTTCAGGCAATGAATCCCTCTTTATCGGCAAATCTTGCACATCAGCTAAAAAGAATTCTTCCCATGGTGCAAGCAACAGCAAACCATGTCCCTCTTTTCCTTTACGTCCAGTTCTACCAAGTCTGTGTATGTATTGCTCACGATCAGATGGTAAACCCATCTGTATAGAAAAAATCAGGATATAACCCAATCTGTAGGACAAGAGAGAACTCTATGAAAGCACCAATTTCTTACAAGGCAATCAAACACTTCAGATTATACCAAGAATCAAAGATAGCACCTTACATTCTAAGGAGCTACACCATTTAAAGTTCAAGATTTTTCAAATATAAACTTCAACCCATGAAATTTATGATTCTGAGACTAATGAAACCCAAGAAAGTAATGAACATCCAGAATGCATTCACAATCAAGAACTTAATCAACAAATAGAAAACTTAGTTTTAAGAAAAGTTGTTGTCAGGTTACTGTATAAATGACCATCCCCATAGTCTTCATAGGTATTCTGGTAAACTTCAATACCCCATCATCAGGTCTTAAAGTCACTTGAACATTTAAGATAGCAGAAAAAAGTCATCATCAGAAAGTTACAATTACTTACCTCAGTGGAAGGTCCGATTTGGAGTGACTGGTTATGAGTTTCTGATAGAGTACACCAGTAGGAAATTATACTTGCTCATGGACAGGAAGACCCAACTGGCTCCAATTTTTAAATAAGAGATGGGGAAGCTCACATAGTGAGTTCTGCTGGATCACCATACTCAACAGCGTCTGGTCATATAGGTTATCCTACAAGCTTAGAGTGTTACATGTGGTTGGTCAAAATACCAAGGTTTTCCCACTAAATGCAAACTAGCAAAAATTGGTCTAACAGATGACAAGTGCCTCCAGCAGTAAATAGGAGACAGTCAAGCCCATCTTTTGGGAGTGCCCCTATGCCAGACAGTCTTGGAAAATAGTGCAAAATAAATTTCCACCACTCTTGCAAGATAAGATAAGATAATTTTATTAATGTCCAACAAATGACCATAAAAGTAGGTCAATGGGACTGAGAGCTACATCAACTGTGATTACAATGTGGGAGTGCAAACGCAACTCCTAGATAATACCGAAAATGCTGAAAATAACATAAAGAAATCGATAGCCAATTAGTCTTAGAAAGTATATAACCATGATAAGAGAGAGAGAAGTGTTTGACGATGAGGCTGTCAAGGTCTCCCGGATCGAATGGCCGAGGGCGAGGTGGGCAAACTGGGCATTGGCTCCCTGTCACAGTCCTCATGGACTATCAGGAGGTCCGGATGTATGATCCTAGTGGGGATGTAGGAGCAGGTAATACTCCTAGCATCTAAGGCCAAAAGAAAGAAAGTTCGAATAGAACTCTGGTAGCTCGTCTGAAACTAGGAGGCGGTCCGACAAACGAGAGGTGCCTTGCTCTTGAGTTGTCTAGAGCTAGTCCCTCTAACTCTCTGAGAATGTGTGGGCTGATGTGTCATACAACATTTCCGAATTGGTCTCGATGATGATGATCTATCTCCATGGGGGAGAGGTTGAAGAGAGACACGAGGTCTCACCAATCTACTGTCTAGTGTGCTTTGGGACTTAGCCCTCCAGCTGATGGGTCAGCATGAAAGTAAGAGGTGATCGTCCTAGTCGTCCCAAGGCAAGGTGTGGCGTGCAAGAACTGAGATCTGTGGCAGAATATCTCCCTGATGAAGAGGGATAGGCATCTCTGGTCTTGGTACTAGAAGAAGGTAGAGAGTGAGCCCCCTGAGTCCCTGTATAGACAATGGTAGCGTCCTTTGATCTCATAGTATATAGGACACCTAAAGATGAGGTGCATCTCTATCTCTGGCTCCTGTAAGTGGCACATCTGGCAGATCCTATCAGATCGTGGTATATGGTGATCTATCTCAATCTGGAGTCGATGGGATCCGATCTGGAGCTAACCGAAAGGAATCCTAAGTGAGTGCATCCAATGTCTGTGTGTATATGAGGGGTGGACTATGATGCCATCTCGCAACTCCAAAAATTACTCTAGATAGAAGGACATCTTAAGACCCGGGTTCACTAAAGGCGAGGTCCAAGTGACCTGAGTGCAGAGTCTATAAATGTCCTCTCTGGTAGCTTGATTCAGTACTTGTCTAGTCGACAAGAGATGGAAACTAAACGGTGGGAGGCGCTCTGGGGAGATAGTCATCGACTGGAGGAGTCGAGATGCCTCTGAGAACCAACCACAAGCACAGCCTGAGGGGGAAGTTGAAGCAAGAGCCTCTGATGAGCAAAGAACTAGTTAGAGATACCTCTCTCTCCCGATGGTAAAGTCGCGAAAATATCTAACTCTGCGAAGGAAAGAGACCAGGAAGAAAATGACCTCAAGGCGGAATGGGTGGATGCAAAAATCTACCTGAATAATGGGTTGCGGAACAGTTCGCTTGCAGCTGATGAGATGCCTGAGAAGTAGAGTCTAGACCCCCTCCAACTTGGCCCAGTCTATCTATAACAAGCTCGACAGAACTATGGGTCTGATAATTGCCTCCATGAGGTTGAGTTTGGACAAGATGTCCTGAAACTGACCCAAGAAGCACTGTCTCTCGATGAGGGCCAGGGAACCGTACCCTTTACTGATCCTAGGCAGAAGGGCATGTCACTACTAAAACAGGGCCCCGTAAATTGTACACCCAGATAAGTGTATGTTGTGGTGATCTCAATCTCTACCCCCTTGTAATGGAAATGTAAGACTGTAAGGGAGCTCTTTGATGCGTTGAAGATCAAAACCTTGGTTTTAAACTTTTACCCATAGTCACTGCGTTCGTGTTCGAATTTGACACGAATGAAATTCGGGAAAAAATCGCCTTAATTTTTTTTTGATAAAGTTCGACATTAAATTCGAATGTTATATATATATATATATAATAAATTTGTTTTAAAAAATAAAATAATAATAAATATATTAACTTGGAAAATTATATAACATGTTATATATATTATATAACATATATTATATAATATATATTATATAAATTATAACCTATACAATATATATAATATAACTATATAATTATAATATATTATAATCTATACATTATATAACTTTATAATTTTAGTAAGAAAAATAAAAAATATATAAATAACTATTTCCTTAAAAAAAACATAAAAATTGGTGTAGTTGTGGCTTGTAGCCTAGCCAAGACTGGTAGCTCGTAGCCCCATAGTCGTCACTGGTTAGTGGTAGGCTGTAACCTATTGCACATAACCGAAACTGGTAGCTATGCGGAGGATTTACTACGTACGATAGTCGTAGCCCATTACCGAAACTGGTGGTTGTAACTTGGCGTCGGCCTGTGAGAGTTGGCATCATGTCCATGAGAGGAAATGCGATGCGGAGGATTTATTTTACCTTTTTTTCAACTTAAACCTTTCTAGAACCTAACCTCTCCAATACCAAGCGAATTTAAAGGCGAATTTCAACGAATTTGTTTGAAATCGCTTGAAGTTTGACAAATTTTGAACTTGAAGGTTCAAATTTGCCGAACCTGGTGACTAAGGTTTTACCCAGGTTGACCGTCAGTTGTCGAAGGTCACAAAAACTAGCCAGTGCATCGATCTGTCTCTGCAGGCCCTTGAGAATGGAGGCCATCAAAACCAAGTTGTCGACGAATAAGAGTAGGGAGATCAACCCCTAATGTAGAAGGAAACCATCTCCCTCCTGGATATGCTCATGAAGGTAGGACTCCAACTCATCAATATAAATCCCGAAGAGTGTCGGTGAGAGAGGGCACCCTTGTTTAACCCCGATGGTACTCTAAATGAAGTCTGAAATACCATGTGCCATTCTAAGTCGACCAGAGACTGACTCATACAACCTCATAATGGCCACTAGAAGGGTCTCGAATATACCAATGTCATGGAGCCTCTGAAGTAATGCCTCCCTCAGAATAGTGTCAAACGCTTTTTGGAAGTCTAAAAAGCAAGTGTTGACCTTTGAAGAGCGATGATGGGCCTCCTCAATAATGGCTCGGAGTGTGAAGATGTGTTCAATCGTCTGGTGGTCTAGGTGGAAATCAACCCTCTAGCCCTGAGATGATGTCTCTCCATCTCTTCAGAGAACCATGGATGTAAGATTGTGGCATAAAGCTTGGAGAATTTGTGACCCACCATGATAGTCCGGTAATTATTTGGATCGGAACTACTCCCAAATTTATGGATTGGATGTATAATGTGTCATGTCCAGGAGAGGGGAAATCCTGAGCATACCACCTAGTTAAATAGATCAACAATATAAGACTCAAGAGACCGGATACCCTTCTTAAGGAACTCGGCCTGAAGCCCTTCCTCATCTGTTGTTTTGTTGGTACTCATAGCTCTCGCTACTCTCCTAATATCCCGCTTAGAAAAGAGGAGGGGGAGGAAGAGATGCAGGTGGGAGGTTGTTCAGGGATATCATAAAGGGAAGTGGTATGGGAGAACATGGCCTAGGGGTCAAGGCCAAGTGGGGCAGTTTGGTGTCTGGGAAAAAGGGCACGCCATAAGGATTTCGAGGAGTGGCGAAGGACCTCACAGAGTTCCCGTCTCCTCTTGGAGAGAAACAATCACTTTTTACGACAAAGGAGTAGATGATATGCTTTGCAGAGGTGGGGGGAGGAAGATGGGTCGTGAGTGAGGGCGATCCATATCTGCTTGTGGAGGGATTTGCATTCGTCGTCGAACCAACGATTCAAAGGGAAAGATCTAGGGGTAGGCTTATGGATATGTTGACGGGTGGAGTGGGGGTAAGAATCAAGGGTTGCCTCCATGAGAGTCGTGGAAAGGATATTGTATTTGGTTGTGGTGGTGACTAGCGATCTAAAGTGGGAGATAGGGGGGGGCAATTCCTGAAGGCGAGTGGTATAGGAATCGACATAATCTCTATCAANNNTGGGGGGGGGTTATGGAGAGGGAGAAGGTGAGGAGTACATGGTCTGCCAGAGGGAGGAGATCCAGGTTGACCAAGAAAATCAACCACACTGCCCCCCCCCCAGTGTGGAGGAAGTAGGTAAAGTCATCTGAGCCTAGGAAACAAGGGAGCCCGTTTATGATCAATAAGTCATGGGATTCCCCTAGCTGCAAAAGGTGTCTCCCATAACCTGTGAGGGGCACATATCTGTCCTATGAACTCCAATGAAGACTCATTGACTCTGGCTCTAACTCCTGGAGACAAAGCGCATCCGTGTCACTGTCATGAAGAGATATCTGTAGGTTTTTGGTGCGAGCATTAAAGTCGCCCAGAAGAATGACCTCCCCAAGGGTGGAATAGTGGGAGGTGTTTGCATAAAGGTCAGAGAAAGGTTCCCCCTCAGACTCCCTATGAAGTGCAAAGTGCGACGAAGCTGGGGGAAGTAGCAAACTGCAATGTAGATATCTCGAAGGAGGGGGTTGTTCCGATGAATCCAGACCCACAAACATATTGCATACTCGTCTGCAGACAACATAATAACCCTATTCTAGAGAGAATCTCGTATAAGACAAGTGAAACCCCTAGATCCTTGATGCTGTCAAATTTGGTCTCCTGTCGACAACACCATGCCCAATGATATCCATGTATTGGTGGTGAAGTCCACATGGGGCTCACATGCATCTCTATGAGAAAAAGGATGTCGCAGAACCCAACTGCATCCCGAAGCAAACTCGATGAGGACCAAAAAGAACCATTACAGTTTCAACAACCAATGGAGATGGTGGGTCTGCTACCCCTACCATGTTCCCCAGCTGAATAAGACCGTCATTTGGCCCAAGGGCGAGAGTATCCCGGAGGAGCCAAATCATGGATGATTGCTTTGAGGTCTCCAATAACAACACATTCACCTTTTTTTCGTGCTACAGTGACTCGGTCCCTAGACAATTTGAGTTCTGCATGTTGGGATTGGTGAGGTCAACATCAAAGAAGATTTTCTATGTGGGTGGGAGCAAGGAAAGTTTCCTCTTAGCCCGAAGAGCTCTAAGGCGGTCCTGAAGTGTCCAAAAACGAAGCAAGAGTGTGGAGTTGGGGCATGTTATCTCCCATTTATAGGGATAACTAAGGAGATGATGTCTCGAGGCCCTCATGTTGCAGACATGGAGTGTTGAGAGATGGATTGACTGGTAGTGTCCACAAACACAGATGAAGACCCGCTTCACCACCATACTTCTTTGATTCATCATGGTGGCATTCATCACATCAACTTGCTTTTGGAAGACAGTGGGTCTTGCACCATGAGGCATTTGAATATGTTGCATTAAAGCTTCTCTTGTTATAGAATGTTTTCTTGGAAAGTATGCTCTTTGCCTTGTTTCACCTTGGTGGTTGACATTGTGCCCTAGTAAGTGGCCACCCTCGAGGAAAATTTTGATACTGGGAGGTCTCCTTCATGAGTCATTGTATGATTCCAGATCATACTTATCACTCTCCATACTTCATCATTTTCGTCCCCTCATCTTTTGGGATTTTCGGGTGTACTGACCCAAGAAGGGATTGTACCTCATTTCATGGGAAGAAGGGGCTAAAGGCCCAAAGGGAAATGTAGTTCGAAAAATATAAAAGCCAAATCATAACCTTCTAGATGCTCGCCCGAAGAGGTCTTGAGAACATTGAAATATTTCTCTTAAAAGAATTTGAAGACCTGCAAAAGAAAACTCACATTATATAGATGTCCCGCTTGTTGAGGTTTGTACACTTATGCGGTGTCCCTTTCTTTCCATGCATATGGCACTCTATGTAATAGCTTCAAGTGACCTTGCGATACTCTTTTCTTTCCATGTCTTATAGTACCCAATTGTTTTGGACTTTAATTAATTAATTAATGTCTTTTCTTTCCATGTCTTTGAGCAGTTGTTTAATTTGAAAAGGTAGTTTTGATGCTCATGTTTAGGTGGCTCTTGTATTAAGTGTGATTTTACTTGGCATGAAACATTTGACTTGAGACCCTTGGAGGGAGAATTCACTTGTCTTTGCAGGGCCTTATTTAATGGACGTTGTGGAGGGAGCAAGCCTAGATTGGGCCTTCGTTGGGGCAAGAAGCCCATAGATTGGATGCCATAACCCACACCTTGGGAGCAGTTAGATGATGAATGTTGTCTTTGGAGGCAAGATAAGGCACCTTGGACGATGAGACCTAGCCCCTCTTAGCCCAACGTTGACCTTGGAAGGTCAAAACGTCCTCTTCTAGGGCTTGACGTCACTTTTGGGGCTAGGGTTTGATGATGGTGGTGATGACTTGATGGAGGATTGACACACTTTGATGGAGAGAAACCCTTGCACCATGGAGGCATGGCCTTTGGAGGCCCAACGACTCCCTCACATGGCTCAACGACTTGATCTATGTGTCAAAACATCACCCCTAGGGGGTATGACATCTCCTTTAGGGTTTCCTTTATTATGTAAAATCAAAAATTGAATCGTAAAGGGGCAATTGGAGGAGGTTGGCCTCCCTAATTGTGTTTTACCCTAGTGATATGTGAACAAACTAATTCTAAAGGCCTCCTATAAAAAGAGACCTAAGACATTTCATTTAACATAACTCTCTCACTTGAGAATTACATACTTGGGTGGATTGTTTGCTAATTTTGGTGGATAGATATTGTTGTTGTAGCAATTGTTTGCTACAGCCATAGGGCTGCCTTTATATTTTGTTGATAACTTCATTTAGCAGCCCTATCTTACCATCAAAGTTTGTGCTTAAGTATTGGAATAATATCTAATTGTTTAGTGTTTAATCATCCAATAAATATTTGATGTTTTCGATGGTTATTTCTGCAGGTAGTAACTCATTCTATTGCTGATATATATATTTGTTAACTGTTGCAATTTAGGACAACAAGCTTCACTTGCTTGTCCCTTTGATTATTTGGTTTGTGTTTTGATAAATTGTCTTGTCTCGGGCAGGTTCAACATTCTCTTGCAAGTACACTACACTTTGGCAACCTCCCCTCATCAACAAGACTCTTTTCCAAGCCTCTTTCCGGTTTACAAATTCCAAATCATTACGAACAATGGTTGGCCTTCCACCATGACAATCATATGCAGAAATTTATCAAAATTTCACAAGGTTCGCCAAGCTTCAAAGTTTGGTTGAATAAAGAAAGACGCATGTTTCCTGGGTGGTCTATTCTCAAGAAAAACACCAAGTTGATAAAACTTGGAAAATTGTCTTCAACGAGTCATCCCGGACAGGGATTTTTCAGACATCTGAGGTCTTATTTCATCCATTGCATGGCCGGTCCTAATTCTTTCCACCTTAGCCATTTGGACGGTGCACCCTCACACAGTTTTTCAAATGAGGAACCATTTGGTGTCCAAAGATATGCCCTTTGTAACGTATCTCTAACCCTTCTCCTTTGATTCTTTCAAATTTTGTCATTATTTAATTTGTATATATAGTTCATGGTATAGTGATTTCATTTATTTTATTATTATTTATTCTTTTCACACATGTACTTATGTTGGTTATGAAGATTTTCAGGTCCTATCAAGCATGCTAACTGGGTCTGTTTTTGACCTTAGATTAGCTCTAAGTTTCAACTGTCTAACAATGGTTTGCTGCTATTTTAGGACAGCAAACTGTTCAGTAACTTCTTGTTGATTTGTTACGGTTGCACTTCTAATTTTAGGTGCTCTAGCATGTAGTTTTAGTAACCAAAAGTTAGCACATGCATACTAAAATAAGTACAACACACCTAAAGATATTTACAACTGATAATAAGCAGATCTAAGAAACTAACACATGCATTTTTGTACACAGGTATTTTTGGTCAACATGACCCTGGATAAAACCCCCCTGGGGAAAACCGGTTTGGGATATATGTCTATAAATGATGATCAAAGAAAGAGATACAATAAGTAATGAAACACAATGGAACTTGTATACATAGAAATATCCTCACCATCCTTGCCACAAGAACCAGAGAAAGAAGTGCCCAAACTGTGGTGCGCCCTCTCCCTTTGTTGCCCTCTGCACTGAACTGAAGCGCCCTAGTTCATCTAATACCCAATGAAGAAATCCCTCCACATGAATGTCCTCTCCTGTGCTGCCTCTCCACTGAAACTGTTAGAGCTCGAATCCTCCAAGCAGATCTGCTACCAGGCAACTGTCAGTCCTCTCAACATGTGTGCCCTCCTCCTAGCAGAAATGATCACCATAAAATAAATGAGCCCGAAACTGAAAGTATCTCTCCACAGAAACAAGCGCCCAAAATCTCCTCTCCCTATGCATCAGACCTCATCTCAATCTGACAAGTCCTCATCTCCTGATGAGCAATTGAAGGATAATAAATGCGCCCTCCTCCTCTAGATGCGCCCCTCCTCCATGTGATATGCTCCCTCTCAAGAATGAAGGCTAAGACTCCATGGAAATAATCTCCATGCAAGCTCCAAGCAACCACAAGCTTCTCCTCAAGCTCTCAAGGGTTTTTCTCAAAGCCTCATGAAGTGTGCCCTCCTTCTCCTCAAGATTTGCGTCCCTCTTCTCTTCTCCAAAAACTCACAAGTGAAGAATTGAGTCTCAAAAATACCTTTACCCTCTCTTTAGCCTCCTTGAGCCAACCCTAAAAGATCAATGGCCTAGATTAGATCTAGCCAAGTCTAATCAATGGGTGAGATCAAATCCAAAAATCTCACTAAGGAAACCCACTTTCCTTAGTTTCTTTATGTCTATTAATTCACCCACATTGTGAATTAATTGTCACTTTATGACTTAAGTGACATATTTCACTTTTGACTTAAATCTCCTAAGTTAAAGTGAAATTAGAATCATAAAGTAAAGTATAAGGGTAATAGTCTTCCCCCTTTGTGCTTAGAGACTCATAAGCACACGGGGACCACTTTCCAAGGTACCCAAATCTCAACACTCCCGCTTACCAAGGAAAGTGCTCCTCACCACCAATATCATCCCTATAGTGGACATGGTTGCCTCCTGGCATATGCTCGGTGAGTATGGTTGTACCCTGATCGTTGAAAGTGGACTCTGTCACAGATCTGCTCAATATGTATGATCTATAAATGGAAATGACTCTCCATCTATCCAAGATCACCTAGATCTTGACATCACACCGAATATCTCCACCTTGGTCTCCCACCAAGGATTTCCACCTACTCTTGGCCTCTCACGCATAGTCTCTCTCTTGGCATCTCACCAAGAGTCTCCCCCTCTTGGTCTCTCACCAAGAGTCATCAACTTGGCCTCCTGCCAAGTCACTTCCACCTAAAGTGGATCCAGAACCTGATCTGCCTGTCTCATAAGCCAAGTGAGGCTCAAGCCTCTGTGGTGCCCTGCTGCTCCTCCTCATCAACCTCTGATGCTCTGAAGCTATAGCACCAACTCTCTGTCTACTCGGATTCTCTAAAACTGAAACTATACTGGGTGGACCAGTCACCCACTCTGAAGATGTCCAGGGACTCTGAGTCTCATCTCCCTCTGAATCACTGCTGTGAGTCAGTCTGTCCTCATCAAATCTGTCTCCCCATCTAGTGTTGGATGGTGTAATGGCAGATATAGTAGTCAAGAATGCACACTCTCGCAAACTTCTCCTCGAACTCTATCTCCTCTGCTATCGTTGCTGACCCATCCGAATGCTTCTTCTTCTTCTTGGGACACTGTCCTGTGTAGTGACCCATCTCTCCACAAGCAAAGCATCTCACTGTGCTCATGTCTCTCCTCTGCCCACTGCTGCTACTGCTCTCTCCTCCCTGTGGTGGGGCCCAAACTTTGGGACCCTTCTTCTTCTTGCCCTTTGTCCAAAGAACAAGGTCCTCAACACCCTGACCAATCTGTAGTTGCTATTGCTACTGTCCAGAAGCCTCAGCTACTAGCCTAATCTCCTCCTGGATGAAGTCATCCCACATCCTCTCCCATGTAGGCATAACCTCCCTGGCAACAATTCCTCGTACAAATGGACCCCGCGGTTTAGTGAAGCTATTCATAGCTTGCCTCACCAAAGAGTTAGGGTTCACAATCTCTCCGATGACTGTAGCTTGTCTCTGATTTGAGTGTAGAAACCAAGGAATGAAGTAACCGATTCATCCTCGAGCATGTGAATTCCCCTCAGTCATTCATGACGAACCATCTTCCGGTTCTCATTAGAGCTCTCGTACAACTTGCACAGAGATGCCCACATATCGCATGCACAAGTCTTCCCAGTCAAGTGGGGAATAATGTAATCTCTCACAACATCACAAATGATCCTCTTTGCCTTGTTGTTCCTCCTCCTGAACTCTGCCACCAAGGCGAGTGCAGTGACAGGAATGGAAGGAACAGTTGCCTCGACTATGTCCCATAGCTCGAGGTCCTCTAAGACAAAGACTATCCTCGCCTTCCAAGGTGACCAATTGCTAGCCCTGACTAGCTTGTCCTCCACACGCATCTGAGATACTGACATGTCTGCCAACTGTACTCACTCTGATGCTCCCAATGTAAAGGAACGTTGCCTCTCCTGTCAACACAGGTGTGAAAAAGGAAAGCGAAACCACGACCTCACTCCTGTCAACACAAGTGTGAAAAGAGGTCGTCAACTATAGTCTCACTCCTGTCTACATAGGTGTGAAAAGAGGTCGTCAACTACAGTCTCACTCCTGTCCACGTAGGTGTGTAGAGAGACTGTCCTCAAGTGTCAAAACTGCCCAACTGTCCTCTGCAAAAATCTTCCCTCTAACAACCACTGAAGGAGTCAATGGTTGTCCAGAAAAATCTGCCAAAAAGATGTATATGACAGCCAACACATATGCTGTCCAAACTGCTCAAAAATCAGCCACCTCAGCTATGATACCATGAAGATTTTTAGGTCCTATCAAGCATGCTAATTGGGTCTGTCTTTGACCTCAGATTAACTCTTAGTTTCAACTGTCTAACAATGGTTTGCTGCTGTTTTAGAACAACAAACTGTTCAATAACTTCTTGCTGATTTGTTACGGTTGCACTTCCAATTTTAGGTGCTCTAGCATGTAGTTTTAGTAACCAAAAGTTAGCACATGCATACTAAAATAAGTACAACACACCTAAAAATCTTTACAGCTGATAATAAGCAGATCTAAGAAACTAACACATGCATTTTTGTACACAGGTATTTTTGGTCAACATGACCCTGGATAAACCCCCCCCCCCGAGGAAAATCAGTTTGGGATATATTTCTATAAATGATGATCAAAGCAAGAGATACAACAAGTAATGAAATACAATGGAACCTGTATACATAGCAAGCTCCTCACGAGACTTGCCACAAGAACTAGAGAAAGAAGTGCCCAAACTGTGGTGCACCCTCTCCCTTTGTTGCCCTCTGCACTGAACTAAAGTGCCCGAGCTCATCTGGTACCCAATGAAGAAATCCCTCCATAGGAATGTCCTCTCCTGTGCTGCCTCTCCACTGAAACTGTTAGAGCTCGAATCCTCCAAGCAAATTTGCTACCAGGCAACTGTCAGTCTTCTCAACATGTGCACCCTCCTCCTAGCAGAAATGATCACCATAAAATAAATGAGCCCGAAACTGAAAGTCTCTCTCCACAGAAACAAGCGCCCAAGCTCTCCTCTCCCTATGCATCAGACCTCATCTCAATCTGACAAGTCCTCCTCTCCTGATGAGCAACTGAAGGATAACAAATGCGCCCTCCTCCTCTAGATGCGCCCCTCCTCCATGTGATATGCTCCCTCTCAAGAATGAAGGCTAAGACTCCATGGAAATACTCTCCATGCAAGCTCCAAGCAACCACAAGCTTCTCCTCAAGCTCTTAAGGGTTTTGCTCAAACCCTCATGAAGTGCACCCTCCTTCTCCTCAAGATTTGTGCCCCTCTTCTCTTGTAATATACTAGATATAAAAAGTATGCAGAACAGAAATAAAATGCTAGAAATGGCAGAACAACAGTAATATAACCAACATAATCTCCACAATAACACATAAATGATATAAGAACAACAACAAAAATAGCACTTTGATTCAGAAAGCAATGTTCACGGGCCTTTTCGAGGGGGCAACCTCCAGTCGAGCAACGTTCTATTACAATAATCTCCAAGCTAGGGTTTTCATACCCTCGACCCTTATTTATACTAAATATGTCTATCAAAAGAAGCATCTAGAGGAAGATCCTTCTAGAAGCAGAAGCTTCTATTAGGTCTTCTTACATCCGCCTTATTCTATTTTATTGAAAGGCCTTATTAATATTGACCTTTATTACATCCGAATATATTGCTCTATCTATGTGCGGCTTAGGACCCTAACATGTCCGCCCCCTTAAAAACAACCTTGTCCTCAAGGCTTGAGATGTGGAAACTGCTGCAGAATGGTAGCTGGTTCCCAAGTGGTATCTGCTGGAGTTGTATCTTTCCACTGGACTAGCACTTCCTTGATGGTTCTCTGACACAGGCGACGCTCACGCTGGTCCAAAACTGCTTCTAGCTGTAGCCAAATGGATCCTTCTTCAGCTAACTCGGGAAGGTTGGTTTGAATTTGGCACCTAGTTCCAATCACCTTCTTTAAGCATGAAACATGAAAAACATGATGTAGCTTCGAATGACTGGGCAGAGCTAACTGATAGGTGACTTGTCCCACACGCTTGAGAACTATATAAGGACCATAAAATTTGGGCACTAGCTTCTAACAATGCTCGACCTTGAGGGAAGTTTGCTTGTAAGGTTGCAGTCGCAGAAACACATGATCCCCTTCTGCAAATTGACGTTCCGAGCGACCTTGATCTTCTTGTTGCTTCATGCGATTATGTGCCATGACCAAGTTCTCTTTGAGGGTATGGAGAATAGCCTTTCGAACTGTAAGTGTTTGGTCAACCGCCTGGACCTTCGAGGTACCCAGTAAGTATGAGAGAACTGAAGGTGGCTTCTGTCCATATACCGCTTCAAAAGGAGTCATGCGTGTAGCTATATGGTAAGAAGTGTTGTACCACCATTCAGCCAGGGGTAACCATTGAGCCCACTGATTTTGCTTTTCAAAGGCAAAACACCTCAGATATGTTTCCAAACACTTGTTGACAACTTCCATTTGACCATCAGTCTGGGGATGGTAAGTTGTGCTGAGATGCAATTGGGTGCCCTGTAGCTTGAACAATTCCTGTCAAAAATTGCTTGTGAAAGTTGGGTCACGATCAGAAACAATAGAGTGCGGCATGCCATGAAGCTTGAAGACCTGGTCCATGAAAATTTGATCCACCGTGGATGCAGTAAATGGGTGTTGAAGAGCGCATAAATGAGCATACTTGGAAAGGCGATCAACAACCACCATTATGACTGATTTATTTCCCGATTTAGGTAAGCCGGTAATAAATTCCATAGAGATATCCTTCCAAATAGCAGGTAGAATCGGAAGCGGTTGTAGTGTGCCCAGAGATTTGACTATTTCTCCCTTGTTGCGTTGACACACATCACATTCAGTGAAAAAATTACGGATGTCCTATTTCATACCATCCCCAAAAAAAGAACGTTTGACCCTATCATATGTTTTTGTGAACCCGGAGTGCCTCGCTATGGGTGTAGCATGAAGCTCAGTAAGTACTGTGGATTTAAGCTTTGATTGTTGACTTAAATACAAACGGCCTTTGTATCGAAGCTCATCCTGGAGAGAAGAGTACCTTGGGGGAGCTGGAGCATTGGACTGCAATTGCTGGATCAGATGCAAACTTTTGGGATCTTGTAGCCATTCCCGGCGAACGGCTTGGAGCCAATCTGGTACAATGAAGGAAAGAGAAAAAAGGGATCCTTCTTCTTCATATTTCCGGGAAAGTGCATCCGCCACCACATTGTCTTTACCTTCTTGTAAATGATCTCATAATCATATCCAAAGAGCTTAGTCACACATTTTTGTTGCTTTGGGGAGGAAATGCGTTGTTCCAGAAAATACTTGAGGCTTTGATGGTCTATCTTAATTTGGAAATGTTTCCCCAAGAGATAAGGGCGCCATAGATCAACGACATGCAGAATAGCCAACATTTCCTTTTCATAGATGGGTTTTCCCAGATTCCTTTCAGATAGTTGCTTGCTGGTGAAGGCCAAAGGTCGACCCTCTTGCATAAGGACAGCACCAATTCCTTTCCCTGAGGCATCACATTCCAACACAAAGGTCTTTGTGAAATCAGGAAGGGCCAGAACCAAAGTGGTGCACATGGCGATCTTCAAGGTTTAAAAAGCTTGAGCAGCGGCTGGAGTCCAAGTGAAAGAGTTCTTTTTGAGGAGAGCAGTGAGAGGTGCTGCAATCTTTCCATAATTCTTAACAAACTTGCAATAATACCCTGTTAAGCCCAGAAATCCACGCAAGCTTTTGAGAGTCTTTGGGTGTGGCCAGTCTTGCATAGTTTCAATCTTTTTTGGATCCACCCTGACACCATCCTTGCCAACCAGATGACCCAAGTATTCTACTTCTGAGGCACCAAAAGAACATTTAGACTATTTGAGAAAAAGTTGGTGTTGAGATAGTAGATGGAGAACTTGATCCACATGAGATAGATGGTATGTTCAGGTTTTTCTATAGATGAGGATATCATCAAAGAAAACTAAGACAAAATGACGGAGAAAGGGATGGAAGACATGATTCATGAGGATTTGGAAGGTGGAGGGGGCATTACACAAGCCAAAGGGCATGACCAAAAACTCATAGTGGCCCTCATGAGTTCAAAAGGCCGTCTTTGGAATGTCTGCCTCTTTCATATGTATCTGGTGATAGCACGAGCGAAGATCAAGTTTAGTAAAGAATTGGGTGCCACTCAATTCATCCAGGAGGTCATCAATGAAAGGAATGGGAAATTTGTCTTTAATAGTCAGTTTGTTGAGGGTACGAAAATAATGACACATTCACCAAGAATCTTCTTTCTTCAGGACCATGACTACATGAGAAGAGTAAGGGCTCGTACTAGGGTGGATAACGCTGGCATTAAGGAGTTCCTGGACCATTTTCTCAATTTCATTTTTTTGTGAAAAGGGGTGGCGATACGGACGGATATTAGGAGGAAGGCTTTCAAGTACAAGGGGAATGGAATGATCATGAACACCACGGGAAGGAGGGAGGCCTTGGGGAGTGGAAAATACCATTTGATGTTTAGAAAGGAGGGCTTGGAGGTCTTGCTGCACCAGGGGTATCTCTGTTGCTTGTATGGCATAGAGTTGGACAATGACACCAGAATGACCTTTTTTGAGCATCTTTTCCATGCGATGGGAACTAATGATGCAGGGCGCGACACCCAGGCACATCCACTCTCACAGGATCTTCTTCTTCTCGGCCCGAAGAACTCCAAGTTTCTTCTACTTCCCTATCGGGAAATCTGCACCCACATAAATCTTTCCCCGAGGTCTCCCCTTTACTACCGGGAGATTAGCTAAATCTCGCTATCTCGCGAGATTCGTGACTTAAAGCCTCCTACTCTTCCCTTCAAATCTTGCGATACCCGACCTGGCGATACGGGTATAGCTCCTCCCTTTATTAGTGCTCTCACCACATGCAACCGTGGGCTAGGCTTAAATGTTAGCGCCTCTCTCAACTCACACCTTCGTAAGTTTGTGAGGCGAACTCTTGTGCCTCCCGTTGCGATCCTCCGAGACACGAGAGGTCAACGCTAGGTTGAATCCTCCCTTGACGGATCTCGCTATTCGCAACCTCGCAACCTCGCTGGTTGAACCGTCGAGTTTTCACCCGCCTATTCCGCGAATCCCCGAGATGCGAGAATTCAACAGAGTGCTGACTCCTGTCTCTAGGCAACGCGTGTCCACCCTTTGACCACGCGGGTCCCACCTTATGCTCTGCCACGCATCCACACGAACCTTGTCCCTCGGCACTTTGTAACTCGCGAATCCTAACACCAATACTTCGGGACTTCTCACGGCGAGATCCCGAGGGCTTCGTGCCACCTGTATTCCACTTCGCCGCTTTGTTATGGCCACCTGTCCTCCAACTGTCGGGGTGTCACTTCTCGCAATCTTGCGATCCCCGTGACCAAGTTCTCGAGCCTTTTCTCACGAGGCTCCGATGCGCGATCCCACGTGCGGATCCAACGGTCCTCCTACGACCCAGATCCAACGGTTATTCACCTTCTCGCTCCTCGCGTTCTCGTGACTTGTGGTACCCAATACCTGGGCTCTCACCCTGCGAACTCCCGAGTTCGCGAGATCTCTAGATCTCTGCCACCTATCCTCCTCGGATGGACGGCTACAATCCTCCCGCTCCTTCGTCGCTTCGCGTCCTCGCACCTCGCGACTCTGAATACCCAATACTTGGGCTTTCACTCTGCGAACTCCCGAGTTCTCGAGATCTCTTGATCTCTGCCACCTATCCTACTTAGATGGACGGCTCCAAATCTCTCGCCACTTCGCCACTTTGTGACTTGGAGTACCCAAAACTTGGGCTTTCACTCTGCGAACTCCCGAGTTCATGAGATCACCTAGATCTCTGCCACCTGTCCTCCTCGGATGGACGGCTCCAATCTTCTCGCCACTTCACTACTCGCGAAACTGAAGGACTTCCTTTTCCAACCTCCGATGCCCGAGTCTGCGAGATGAGAGAATCTCCTTACACGCGTCCTCCACAACGAACGACTCTGATCTTGAAGGGATATCGCGTCTCGCGATATCGCTGCTCCTGCTGCACAACTTTGGGGCTTCAACTCACGAGTCCCCGATACACGATACCACGTATAGATCCGACGGCTCCCGTGATTCTGAATCGACGACTCTGCCTCTCCTGAGCTTCAAACTTCTTTGGAATCTTCTTGTCGTAACCTCCTTGCACCTCTGCAAGATCTAACGATCCTCGGAACTTCGTGAAATATCCTCAGAGGATTTCGACCGTCCGTTCCTCCTTGTATAATCCACGAAATGAGAAAAGTGTCTCTCCACGAGACTCCTTCGCCGCTTTGCCAACCTGCGACGCTTCTCCCTGACTTTTGACAGCAGCTTCCTGCAACTTCAAGTCACACTTATCTATGCTGATCTTCAGCGACTCAGAGGCCTACCCCTCCTGAGCTTTTCTAAATTACTTCAACCTCGACGAGGTTCTTTGCACGCACTCCTTGCGGAAAACCTGCGAACACTTCAACTGATCGAGCTTCCTTTGACTCTGCGTATGCCCGTAGCAGCAGTCCTCCAAAGCTTCTGCTCAGTTTCACGACTGAGGCTCTCCTTAGCCTGCGCACTCCTTGCACGGCTTTAGCAACCCACTTTCACTTCTGAGTGTTTTGAGAACAAGAGTTTACTCTCGAGCCTTCTGTCAATGCACTCCTTGCGGACGAATTCAAATGCACTCCTTGCAGGAATCCTCACTCAAAAGAGAAACAATTGTAACTCTCCTCACTTCCTCTTAGATTTCAATCTCGACACATGAATCATACACATAGCATGATAACAAATGCATAACAGGAAGTAATTCATAAGTAGAGCATTCAACACACATACACAGAGAATAACACAACAGCCATGAATCTGAATCAACTTCTTCTATTAATTCAAGATCTGTACATGGGTGTTTTCTACAACTCTCTGCTATTCTCCTATGCTCTAGCTTCTTCTTTCTCCTGTTCATGTTACAATGATACAATGAGGGTGTCTATATTCGGTTTTCCCTCTTCTTTCTAGAACTATCTAATCTAAGAATTCAATTCTATCTACCTGCAACTACTACTATAAATGCCTCTGTCTATCTCAGACGAGAGCGTATGGCTCGAGGTCTGATTACAATTTTACCAAGGCGCCAAATTAAATGATCTCATTTATGTTCAGCGCATCAACTTCAAGAGAAAATTTAAAAATTCAAAAACTTGCGTTGGACGTCTTCCAACTGTCTTCTGCTTCCACGTTGGTTTTGCTTGTCGTGATGGATGCTCCTGCATCATACTCCCTCGCTTGAAAATTTGCATGGGCTCCTGTCCATGAGCTCCTGCATGGTCTATCCATGCTTCATAATTTCTGCTTCAGTCGCCCAGCTGGCATCTTCAACTGGATGACCCTTCCACTTGACCAAATATTCGAAATATTCTTTCCTTCTGGTTTTCTTACCCACTCGTTTATTCAATATCTGTTCCATCTGTGGCTTCTCTGCAATTGGCATCTTCTTCTGCCACTGGACCTCTGGTTGATCATCACTTTCTGCTCCTGCTTCATCAGCTTTATATGGATATAAATCTGAAACATTAAATATCAGAGATATTCCGATCCCATATGGTAACTCAATTTCATAAGCATTCTGTCCCATTTTCTTCAAGACCTTGCATGGCGCAATTTTCTTCATTTTCAATTTATTATATGTTCCTCTCGGGAACCTTTCCTTCCTCAAATGCGCCAGAACTAGATCCCCAAATTCAAACTGAAGTTGTCTTCTATGCTGATCTGCTCTACGCTTGTACTCCTGACTCGATTTCAGCAGTCATTCCTTCACCTGGTGGTGAAGTTCCTTCATTGCCTCAGCAAATTCTTCTCCACTAGCGCTGCTAGTCGCAGTTTGTTCTGAATCTCTCAGTTCAGAAACTCCTCTTGGCTGCCTTCCATATACAATCTGAAATGGACTTTTCCTGTGCTCCTGTTCACTGAATCATTGTAAGCAAACTCTGCTTGCGGTAATATGCTATCCCAGCTGCTATGGTGCTCTGTCAACAAGCTCCTCAACAAGTCTCCCAGACTTTTGTTGACCACTTCTGTTTGTCCATCCGTCTGAGGATGATAAGCAGAACTAAACATCAAATTAGTTCCTAGCTTCTTCCATAATGTCCTCCAGAAATGCCCTATGAATTTTGTGTCTCTGTCCGAAACTATGCTTTTCGGCAATCCATGAAGTCGAACGACCTCCTTGAAGAACATATTTGCAATGTGAGTCGCATCACTGGTCTTCTGGCATGGGATAAAATGTGCCATCTTGGAAAACCTATCCACTACCACAAAGATGGAATCAACACCTCTTTGGGTCCTTGGCAACCCCAATATAAAATCCATGCTAATTTCATCCCACGGCTTGTCTGGTATGGGCAATGGCTGATAAAATCCCGCATTCTGCTTCCTCCCCTTTGAATGCTGGCAAATTCTACATCTGTCAACAAATTTCTTGACCTCTGACCACATCCCTGGCCAAAAGTATGACTCGCTCAGCTTTGCAAATGTCTTATCATGACCAAAATGTCCTGACAATCCTCCACTGTGCTTTTCCTTCAACAAGTTCTCCCTCATGGAGCAATTCAGAATACACAGTTGATTGCCTTTGAACAACAATCCATCCTAGATCACATACTCTATCCACAAGCTTCTGTCTCTGAGAACTGGATTGTCAGCTGCTTCATAAGCTTCCTTAAAATCTGAATCATCTGCATACATCTCCTTAAGATCATCAAAGCCTAACGTCCTGACTTTGAACTCCTGCAACAGAAAACACTTCCTGCTCAAAGCATCAACAACTTTGTTAGCAGTACCAGAAATATGTTTTATCACAAAAGTGAAATTTTGCATGTATTCTACCCATTTAACATGCCTCTGATTCAACTTTTCTTGTTGAGTCACAAATTGTAATGCATGGTTATCACTATATAAAACAAATTCCTTCGGAATCAAATAGTGCCTCCATTTTTTCAATGCCTGTATGATGGCATAGAATTCTTTATCATACGTGGAGTACTTTTTCTTTGCCTCATTCAACTTCTCGCTGAATTATGCAATCAGCCTGTCTTCCTGGCTCAAGACCGCTCCTATGGCAAACCCGCTTGCATCACATTTTACCTGAAATGTCTTCTGAAAATCTGGCAACACCAACACCGGTTGCTCTGTAATCTTTCGTTTCAACAAATTGAAACTCTTCTCAGCCTCTTCTGTCCAGTGAAAAGATTTATGTCTTTTCTTTACTATGTCCATCATTGTTGCGCTAATCCCACTGAAATTTCTAATGAATTTCCGGTAGAAACTAGCCAGTCCATGGAAACTTCTCACCTCGAAAATATTTCTCGGTGATGGCCAATTCTTGATTACCTCCACCTTATCTGGATCCATCCTCAATTCATTTACTGAAATAACAAAACTGAAATAAATGAGTTCTGTCTTCATGAATGAGGACTTCTTCATATTTATCAACAACTTCTCCTGCTGTAGCTTCCTCATCACAATAGCGAAATGCTTCAGATGTTCAGCCTTCGTCTTGCTTAAAACCAATATGTCATCCAGATACACGATGACAAATTTCCCGATGAACTCCTTCAGGACTTCATTCATCAACCTCATAAAGGTACTCGGTGCATTCGTCAAACCAAACGGCATGACAATCCATTCACACAAACCTTCGTTTGTCTTGAATGTTGCTTTCCACTCGTCACCTTCTCTCATACGAATCTGATGATATCCACTCTTCAAATCTATCTTTGAAAAAAAAATTGCCCCACTTAAGCAATCCATCAAATCATCCATTCTTGGCAATGGGAATCTATACCTGATAGTTATCTTGTTTATCGCCCTTGAATCAATGCACATCCTCCAGCCTCCGTCTTTCTTCGGACTGAGTACTGTCGGAACAACACACGGACTCAAGATTTCCCTGACCAAACCTTTGTCCAACAACTCCTGGACCTGTCTTTTAAATTCTTCATTCTCCTGCGGCATCAACCTGTACGCGGCTTTGTTTGGCAAACTAGCTTCTGGTATGAGGTCAATATGATGACTCACACTCCTCATCGGTGGTAACGAACGAGGTAGTTCGTCCACTACAATATCAGCGAACTCTTCCAGTAGTTCCTGAACTTCTTCTGGCAAATCATCCATTCTTGTGCTAGTCAGAACAATTCTCGGTTTTTCGACCACAAAGAATTGTGGATCCTCCTTCTTCTTAACTTCTGTAAGAAGTTCCTTCCCACTCATGAGAAGTACTCTGTTGCTCACTTCCGGTTTCACTTCTTTATCTTCAATTGGACACAACATATGAGTTCTCCCATTCTTTTTCAGGGTATATGTGTTCATCCTCCCATCATGAATTACATTCCTATCATATTGCCATGGTCTGCCCAACAATAAATGACAGACATCCATAGGAATAACATCACATAAAATTTTATCATTATATCCTCCTATCTTAATGTCAACTAAGCACTGTTTAGTGACATTTACCTGATGTCCCTTCTGTAGCCATGAAACTTTGTATGGACTCGGGTGATCAGTTTTCTCCAGCTCCATCTTTTCTACCATCTCGGTTGAAACGAGATTATCGGTGCTTCCACTGTCCACGATGACCTTGCACACTCTATCCTTGGTCTTGCAAGCAGTCCTGAAAAGACTGTTTCTCTGTGTTGAATTCTCCATCTCTTTCTCTGGCGTCAAAAGGACTTTCCGAATCACCAGCGATCTTCCGCCTTCAACGTACTCTGCCTCAACATCTCGCCTCTGTGCCTCGACGATATGAGTCTCTCAATCTTCTTTCTTTTTCTTTGGACACTCAAACGACTTGTGCCCATTCTTTCCACATGTGAAGCATGTAATTACTCCACCTCTTCCTCTTCCTCTACCTCTGGTACGAGGAAACCTATTATTATCAGCATATCCCCCTCTCTTCTCAGTATGCTGTCCTCTTTGCTGTTCAGCATATGGCCCTCTCTGTGAGGTTCCACTTCCTTCACTTTTTCCCTGAGGTTTCTTCCATTCCTCCTTGGGCTTCTGGTATTTATCTTGGGCAACTGCTTTGCCTCTGGGCTGACTTCTGCCTCGGCCCATCTGACTTTGTTTACGGCTCAGCTTCTCCTCAGCTTTCAGAGCCAATTGATAAGCATCCTCCACCGTTCGGATGGTTGCCATATTTATTTCATCCTGAATTTCATACCTCAGGCCATTCATATACCTGGCCACTTTTTCGTCATTGCTTTCGCGATGACTGTTGAGCGAAAATATTGTCGTTTAATTCCGTCGTAGTAATTGCCCAACCATTTAATTTGTCAATCCGAGGTTCGTAGGCTTACAAAGCACATGCACTATATATGCAGGATTAGGCACCTAACTTCTAATCTAATAAATTCAATCAAATCCTAACTCTTGCATTCCACTTAATAAGACTTAGTTGTTGTAGGCATGAAAACACTAGCTCCTCTTCAGGAGGCCTTCTCAGAATGTTTCAAATAACCCATCAACAATCAAGATCATCAAGTAAACACTCACGCATTGAAAATAAATACACTTAAAAAGGCTTAGTTGTTGTAGGAAAGAAAACACTAGCTCCCATTCAGGAGGTCTTCTCGGAATGTTTCAAAAAACCTATCAACAATCAAGATCATCAAGTAAACACTCACGCATTGGAAATAAATAAACTTAAAAGACTTAGTTGTTGTAGGTATGAAAACACTAGCTCCCATTCAGGAGGCCTTCTCGGAATGTTTCACAAAACCTATCAACAATCAAGATCATCAAATGAACACTTCATGCATTGAAAATAAATAAACTTAAAAAGGCTTAGTTGTTGTAGGAAAGAAAACACTAGCTTCCATTCAGGAGGTCTTCTCAGAATGTTTCACAAAACCTATCAAAAATCAAGATCATAAAAACAATAAAGCATATAAACCTATTCAAAGCATTAAAACAAGAAGAAAATGCTACTATGATCTATTTGGAGTGAGCTCAATTCTCCCAAGAACAAAGTAACATATGAACTAAAGCATTCTAAATCTAAA
>ML796434.1:170905-187933 GCA_009831015.1 Picea engelmannii
AAATAGATGCATTGGAAAATAATATGTCTAAAACCCATGTAATCATGAAAATGGTTTAATGTAAGGGTATGGAAAAGCGAAATATGGTTAAAAGTGAAGTGAAAATGTTGGTAAAAAGATGACACTTTGGCGACTCAACAATGACCTGCCCTGATATTCAATCTGTAAAATTCCTCAGTATACTCTTTCACTGTCATCAACTTCTGTCTCAGGTTCTGCATTCTCCTGAACAGAGAAATTTGATAGTCCCTGGGAATGAATTTTGCCTTCATCTTTGCAATCATTCTGTCCCAGCTCTTAATTTTCTGCTTGCCTTGGCAACGCCTGTTAGCTTGCAGTTCATCCCACCACAAGGCTGCATGTCCTTTTAATCTCATGACGACATGTCTGACCTTCTTATCTTCTTCGATATCTTCATAATCGAAGTAAGTGTCAAGAGCTCTAATCCAATCTAGCAGCTCTTCTGCATCCATATTCCCTTCATAAACTGGAATGCCCATCTTTACCTTTGTACTCATCCTTGCAACAGCTTTAAGTAAGTGTTCACTCGCTGCATCTTCCGCTGGGATTTCTTCTCCTCCATGTCCAGCATCTTCTTCATCTTCGGATTCACTGATATCTCCTACATCAGCTTTGCGCCTTTGTGATGTCTCCATGTCCTCCATTCTGGCACGAAGATTTCGCACTTCTCTCTCCATGTCTGGATTCTGCGCTTGCCTACCTCTTTCTCTGGACAATTACCTTTCCTCCTCTGGATCGGGTGATTGTCTACCCCTTCTTCTTGGCGGCATGGTGAATTCTCTTTGTCCTCTGCTACAGAAAGAAAAGAAACTTTTCTATGCTCTGATACTACTTGACGTGTATCAGAGTGCTCCTTCTCTTCTTCGCTCCTCTTGCCTGAAATATACAGACAAGAAATCTGCTCTGATACCACTTGACGCAGGGCGCGCCACCCAGGCACGTCCGCTCTCAAAGGATCTTCTTCTTCTCGGCCCGAAGAACTCCAAGGTTCTTCTACTTCCCTATCGAGAAATCTGCACCCACATAAATCTTTCCCCGAGGTCTCCCCTTTACTACCGGGAGATTAGCTAAATCTCACTATCTCGCGAGATTCATGACTTAAAGCCTCCTACTCTTCCCTTCAAATCTTGCGATACCCGACCTGGTGATACGGGTATAGCTCCTCCCTTTATTAGTGCTCTCACCACATGCAACCGTGGGCTAGGCTTAAATGTTAGCGCCTCTCGCAACTCGCACCTTCTTGAGTTTGTGAGGCGAACTCTTGTGCCTCCCGTTACGATCCTCCGAGACGCAAGAGGTCAATGCTAGGCTGACTCCTCCCTTGACGGATTTCTCTATTCGCAACCTCGCAACCTCTCAACCTCGCCGGTTGAACCGTCGAGTTTTCACCCTCCTATTCCGCGAATCCCCGAGATGTGAGAATTCAACAGAGTGTTGACTCCTGTCTCCAGGCAACGCGTGTCCACCCTTTGACCACGCGGGTCCCACCTTATGATATGCCACGCGTCCACACGAACCTTGGCCCCCGACACTTGGTAACTCGCGAATCCTAACACCAATACTTCGGGACTTCTTGCGGCGAGATCCCGAGGGCTTTGTGCCACCTGTATTCCACTTCGCCGCTTTGGTATGGCCACCTGTCCTCCAACTGTCGGGGTGTCGCTTCTCGCAATCTCGCGATCCACGTGACCAAGTTATCTAGCCTTTTCTCGCGAGGCTCCGATGCGCGATCCCACGTGCGGATCCAACGGTCATCCTACGACCCAGATCCAACGGTTATTCACCTTCTCGCTCCTCGCGTCCTCGTGACTTGTGGTACCCAATACTTGGGCTCTCACCCTGCCAACTCCCGAGTTCGCGAGATATCTAGATCTCTGCCACCTGTCCTCCTCAGATGGATGGCTACAATCCTCTCGCTCCTTCGCCGCTTTGCGTCCTCGCACCTCGCGACTCTGAATACCCAATACTTGGGCTTTCACTCTGCGAACTCCCGAGTTCTCGAGATCTCTCGATCTCTGCCACCTGTCCTACTTAGATGGACGACTCCAAATCTCTCGCCACTTCGCCACTTCATGACTTGGAGTACCCAATACTTGGGCTTTCACTCTGCGAACTCCCGAGTTCGTGAGATCATCTAGATCTCTGCCACCTGTCCTCCTCGGATGGACGGCTCCAATCTTCTCGCCACTTCGCTACTCGCGAAACTGAAGGACTTCCTTTTCCAACCTTCGTTGCTCGAGTTTGCGAGATGAGAGAATCTCCTTACACGCGTCCTCCACAACGAACGACTCTGATCTTGAAGGGATATCACGTCTCGCGATATCGCTGCTCCTGCTGCACAACTTTGGGGATTCAACTCACGAGTCCCCAATACACGATACCACGTATAAATCCGACGGCTCCCGTGATTCTGAATCGACGACTCTGCCTCTCCTGAGCTTCAAACTTCTTCGGAATCTTCTCGCCGTAACCTCCTTGCACCTCTGCAAGATCTAATGATCCTCGGAACTTCGTGAAATCTCCTCAGAGGATTTCGACCATCCGTTCCTCCTTGTATAATCCATGAAATGAGAAAAGTGTCTCTCCACGAGACTCCTTCGCCACTTTGCCAACCTGCGACGCTTCTCCCTGACTTCTGATAGCAGCTTCTTGCAACTTCAAGTCACACTTATCTATGCTGATCTTTAGTGACTCAGAGGCCTACCCCTCCTGAGATTTTCTAAATTACTTCAACCTCGACGAGGTTATTTGCACGCACTCCTTGCGGCAAACCTGCGAACACTTCAACTGTTCGAGCTTCCTTTGACTCTGCATATGCCCGTAGCAGTAGTCCTCCAAAGCTTCTGCTCAGTTTCACGACTGAGGCTCTCCTTATCCTGCGCACTCCTTGCACGACTTTAGCAACCCACTTTCACTTCTGAGTGTTTTGAGAACAAGAATTTACTCTCGAGCCTTCTGTCAACGCACTTCTTGCGGACGACTTCAACTGCACTCCTTGCAGGAATCCTCACTCAAAAGAGAAACAATTGTAACTCTCCTCACTTCCTCTCAGATTTCAATCTCGACACATGAATCATACACATAGCATGATAAAAAATGCATAACATGAAGTAATTCATAAGTAGAGCATTCAACACACATACACAGAGAATAACACAACAACCATGAATCTGAATCAACTTCTTCTATTAATTCAAGATCTGTACATGGGTGTTTTCTACAACTCTCTGCTATTCTCCTATGCTCTAGCTTCTTCTTTCTCTTGTTCATGTTACAATGATACAATGAGGGTGTATATATTCGGTTTTCCCTCTTCTTTCTAGAACTATCTAATCTAAGAATTCAATTCTATCTACCTGCAACTACTACTATAAATGCCTCTGTCTATCTCAGACGAGAGCGTATGGCTCGAGGTTTGATTACATTTTCACCAAGGCACCAAATTAAATGATCTCATTTATGTTCAGCGCATCAACTTCAAGAGAAAATTTAAAAATTCAAAAACTTGCGCTGGACGTCTTCCAACTGTCTTCTTCTTCCACGTTGGTTTTTCTTGTCGTGAGGGATGCTCCTGCATCATACTCCCTCGCTTGAAAATTTGCATGGGATCCTCTCCATGAGCTCCTGCACGGTCTGTCCATGCTTCATAATTTCTGCTTCAGTCGCCCAGCTGGCATCTTCAACTGGATGACCCTTCCACTTGACCAAATATTCAAAATATTCTTTCCTTCTGGTTTTCTTACCCACTCGTTTATTTAATATCTGTTCCATCTGTGGCTTCTCTGCAATTGGCATCCTGCTTCTGCCACTGGACCTCTGGTTGATCATCACTTTCTGCTGCTGCTTCATCATCTTTATATGGATATAAATCCGAAACATTAAATATAGGAGATATTCCGATTCGATCTGGTAACTCAATTTCATAAGCATTCTATCCCATTTTCTTCAAGACCTTGCATGGCCCAATTTTCTTCATTTTCAATTTATTATATGTTCCTCTCGGGAACCTTTCCTTCCTCAAATGCACCAGAACTAGATCCCCAACTTCAAACTGAAGTTGTCTTCTATGCTGATCTGCTCTGCGCTTGTACTCCTGACTCGATTTCAGCAGTCGTTCCTTCACCTGGTGGTGAATTTCCTTCATTGCCTCAACAAATTCTTCTGCACTAGCGCTGCTAGTCGCAGTCTGTTCTGAATCTCTCAGTTCAGAAACTCCTCTTGGTTGCCTTCCATATACAATCTGAAATGGACTTTTTCCTGTGCTCCTGTTCACTGAATCATTGTAAGCAAACTCTGCTTGTGGTAATATGCTATCCCAGCTGCTATGGTGCTCTGTCACCAAGCTCCTCAACAAGTCTCCCAGACTTCTGTTGACCACTTCTGTTTGTCCATCCGTCTGAGGATGATAAGCAGAACTAAACATCAAATTAGTTCCTAGCTTCTTCCATAATGTCCTCCAGAAATGCCCTATGAATTTTGTGTCTCTGTCTGAAACTATGCTTTTCGGCAATCCATGAAGTCRAACGACCTCCTTGAAGAACAGATTTGCAATGTGAGTCGCATCACTGGTCTTCTGGCATGGGATAAAATGTGCCATCTTGGAAAACCTATCCACTACCACAAAGATGGAATCAACACCTCTTTGGGTCCTTGGCAACCCCAATATAAAATCCATGCTAATTTCATCCCACGGCTTGTCTGGTATGGGCAATGGCTGATAAAATCCTGCATTCTGCTTCCTCCCCTTTGAATGCTGGCAAATTCTACATCTGTCAACAAATTCTTGACCTCTGACCGCATCCCTGGCCAAAAGTATGACTCGCTCAGCTTTGCAAATGTCTTATCATGACCAAAATGTCCTGCCAATCCTCCACTGTGCTTTTCCTTCAACAAGTTCTCCCTCATGGAGCAATTCAGAATACACAGTTGATTGCCTTTGCACAACAATCCATCCTGGATCACATACTCTATCCACTGGCTTCTGTCTCTGAGAACTGGATTCTCAGCTGCTTCATAAGCTTCCTTAAAATCTGAATCATCTGCATACATGTCCTTAAGATCATCAAAGCCTAACGTCCTGACTTTGAACTCCTGCAACAACAAACACTTCCTGCTCAAAGCATCAACAACTTTGTTAGCAGTACCAGAAATATGTTTTATCACAAAAGTGAAATTTTGCATGTATTCTACCCATTTAACATGCCTCTGATTCAACTTTTCCTCTTGAGTCACAAATTGTAATGCATGGTTATCACTATATAAAACAAATTCCTTCGGAATCAAATAGTGCCTCCATTTTTTCAATGCCTATATGATGGCATAGAATTCTTTATCATACGTGGAGTACTTTTCATTTGCCTCATTCAACTTCTCGCTGAATTATGCAATCGACCTGTCTTCCTGGCTCAAGACCGCTCCTATGGCAAACCCGCTTGTATCACATTTTACCTGAAATGTCTTCTGAAAATCTGGCAACACCAACACCGATTGCTCTGTAATCTTTCGTTTCAACAAATTGAAACTCTTCTCAGCCTCTTCCGTCCAGTGAAAAGATTTATGTCTTTTCTTTACTGTGTCCATCATTGTTGCGCTAATCCCACTGAAATTTCTAATGAATTTCTGGTAGAAACTAGCCAGTCCATGGAAACTTCTCACCTCGAAAATATTTCTCAGTGATGGCCAATTCTTGATTACCTCCACCTTATCTGGATCCATCCTCAATTCATTTACTGAAACAACAAAACCCAAATAAATGAGTCCTGTCTTCATGAATGAGGACTTCTTCATATTTATCAACAACTTCTCCTGCTGTAGCTTCCTCATCACAATAGCGAAATGCTTCAGATGTTCAGCCTTCATCTTGTTGAAAACCAATATGTCATCCAGATACACGATGACAAATTTCCCGTTGAACTCCTTCAGGACTTCATTCATCAACCTCATAAAGGTACTCGGTGCATTCGTCAAACCAAACGGCATGACAAGCCATTCATACAAACCTTCGTTTGTCTTTAATGTTGTTTTGCACTCGTCACCTTCTCTCATATGAATCTGATGATATCCACTCTTCAAATCTATCTTTGAAAATTTTTTTGCCCCACTTAAGCAATCCATCAAATCATCCATTCTTGGCAATGGGAATCTATACCTGATAGTTATCTTGTTTATCGCCCTTGAATCAATGCACATCCTCCAGCCTCCATCTTTCTTCGGACTGAGTACTGTCGGAACAACACACGGACTCAAGCTTTCCCTGACCAAACCTTTGTCCAACAACTCCTGGACCTGTCTTTTAACTTCTTCATTCTCCTGTGGCGTCAACCTGTACGCGGCTTTGTTTGGCAAACTAGCTCCTGGTATGAGGTCAATATGATGACTCACACTCCTCATCGGTGGTAATGAACGAGGTAGTTCGTCCACTACAATATCAACGAACTCTTCCAGTAGTTCCTGAACTTCTTCTGGCAAATCATCCATTCTTGTGCTAGTCAGAACAATTCTCGGTTTTCTGACCACAAAGAATTGTGGATCTGCCTTCTTCTTAACTTCTGTAAGAAGTTCCTTCCCACTCATGAGAAGTACTCTGTTTCTCACTTCCGGTTTCACTTCTTTATCTTCAATTGGACACAACATATGAGTTCTCCCATTCTTTTTCAGGGTATATTTGTTCATCCTCCCATCATGAATTACATTCCTATCATATTTCCATGGTCTGCCCAGCAATAAATGACAGACATCCATAGGAATAACATCACATAAAATTTTATCATTATATCCTCCTATTTTAATGTCAACTAAGCACTGTTTAGTGACATTTACCTGATGTCCCTTCTGTAGCCATGAAACTTTGTATGGACTCGGGTGATCAGTTGTCTCCAGCTCCATCTTTTCTACCATCTCGGTTGAAACGAGATTATCGGTGCTTCCACTGTCCACGATGACCTTGCACACTCTATCCTTGGTCTTGCAAGGAGTCCTGAAAAGACTGTTTCTCTGTGCTGAATTCTCCATCTCTTTCTCTGGCGTCAAAAGGACTTTTCGCATCACCAGCGATCTTCCGCCTTCAGCATACTCTGCCTCAACATCTCGTCTCTGTGCCTCAGCGATATGAGTCTCTCCAACTTCTTTCTTTTTCTCTGGACACTCAAACGACCTGTGCCCATTCTTTCCACACGTGAAGCATGTAATTACTACACCTCTTCCTCTTCCTCTACCTCTGGTACGAGGAAACCTATTATTATCAGCATATCCCCCTCTCTGCTCAGTATGCTGTCCTCTTTGCTGTTCAACATATGGCCCTCTCTGTGAGGTTCCACCTCTTTCACTTTTTCCCTGAGGTTTCTTCCATTCCTCCTTGGGCTTCTGGTATTTATCTTGGGCAACTGCTTTGCCTCTGGGTTGACTTCTGCCTCGGCCCCTCTGACTTTGTTTATGGCTCATCTTCTCCTCAGCTTTCAAAGCCAATTGATAAGCATCCTCCACCGTTCGGATGGTTGCCATATTTATTTCATCCTGAATTTCATACCTCAGGCCATTCATATACCTGGCCGCTTTTTCGTCATTGCTTTCGCGATGACCTGCCCTGATATTCAATCTGTAAAATTCCTCAGTATACTCTTTCACTGTCATTAGCTTCTGTCTCAGGTTCTGCATTCTCCTGAACAGAGAAATTTGATAGTCCCTGGGAATGAATTTTTCCTTCATCTTTTCAATCATTCTGTCCCAGCTCTTAATTTTCTGCTTGCCTTGGCAACGCCTGTCAGTTTGCAGTTCATCCCACCACAAGGTTGCATGTCCTTTTAATCTCGTGACGGCATGTCTGACCTTATTATCTTCTTCGATATCTTCATAATCGAAGTAAGTGTCAAGAGCTCTAATCCAATCTAGCGGCTCTTCTGCATCCAAATTCCCTTCATAAACTGGAATGCCCATCTTTACCTTTGTACTCATCCTTGCAACAACTTTAAGTAAGCGTTCACTCGCTGCATCTTCCGATGGGATTTCTTCTCCTCCATGTCCAACATCTTCTTCATTTTCGGATTCACTGATATCTCCTACATCAGCTTTGCGCCTTTGTGATGTCTCCATGTCCTCCATTCTGGCACGAAGATTTCACACTTCTATCTCCATGTCTGGATTCTACGCTTGCCTACCTCTTTCTCTGGACAATTCCCTTTCCTCCTCTGGATCGGGTGATTTTCTACCCCTTCTTCTTGGCGGCATGGTGAATTCTCTTTGTCCTCTGCTACAGAAAGAAAAGAAACTTTTCTATGCTCTGATACTACTTGACGTGTATCAGAGTGCTCCTTCTCTTCTTCGCTCCTCTTGCCTGAAATATACAGACAAGAAATCTGCTCTGATACCACTTGACGCAGGGCGCGCCACCCAGGCACGTCCGCTCTCATAGGATATTCTTCTTCTCGGCCCGAAGAACTCCAAGGTTCTTCTAATTCCCTGTCGGAAAATCTGCACCCACATAAATCTTTCCCTGAGGTCTCCCCTTTACTACCGGGATATTAGCTAAATCTCGCTATCTCGCGAGATTCGTGACTTAAAGCCTCCTACTCTTCCCTTCAAATCTTGTGATACCCGACCTGGCGATACGGGTATAGCTCCTCCCTTTATTAGTGCTCTCACCACATGCAACCGTGGGCTAGGCTTAAATGTTAGCGCCTCTCGCAACTCACACCTTCGTGAGTTTGTGAGGCGAACTCTTGTGCCTCTCGTTGCGATCCTCCAAGACGCGAGAGGTCAACACTAGGCTGACTCCTCCCTTGACGGATTTCGCTATTCGCAACCTCGCAACCTCGCAACCTCGCCGGTTGAACCGTCGAGTTTTCACCCTCCTATTCCGCGAATCCCTGAGATGCCAGAATTCAACAGAGTGCTAACTCCTGTCTCCAGGCAACGCATGTCCACCCTTTGATCACGCGGGTCCCACCTTATGCTATGCCACACGTCCACACGAACCTTTGCCCTCAGAACTTCGTAACTCGCGAATCCTAACACCAATACTTCGGGACTTCTCGCGACGAGATCCCGAGGGCTTCGTGCCACCTGTATTCCACTTCGCCGCTTTGTTATGGCCACCTGTCCTCCAACTGTCGGAGTGTCGCTTCTCGCAATCTCGCGATCCTCGTGACCAAGTTCTCGAGCCCTATCTCACGAGGCTCCGATGCACGATGCCACGTGCAGATCCAACAGTCCTCCTACGACCCAGATCCAACGGTTATTCACCTTCTCGCTCCTCGCGTCCTCGTGACTTGTGGTACCCAATACTTGGGCTCTCACCCTGCGAACTCCCAAGTTCGCGAGATCTCTAGATCTCTGCCACCTGTCCTCCTCGGATGGACGACTACAATCCTCTCGCTCCTTCGCCTCTTTGCGTCCTCCCACCTCGCGACTCTGAATACCCAATACTTGGGCTTTCACTCTGCGAACTCCCGAGTTCTCGAGATCTCTCGATCTCTGCCACCTATCCTAGTCAGATGGACGACTCCAAATCTCTCGCCACTTCGCCACTTCGTGACTTGGAGTACCCAATACTTGGGCTTTCACTCTGCGAACTCTCGAGTTCGCGAGATCATCTAGATCTCTGCCACCTGTCCTCCTCGGATGGACGGCTCCAATCTTCTCGCCACTTCGCTACTCGTGAAACTAAAGGACTTCCTTTTCCAACCTCCGATGCCCGAGTCTGCGAGATGAGAGTATCTCCTTACACGCATCCTCCACAACGAACGACTCTGATCTTGAAGGGATATCACGTCTCGCGATATCGCTGCTCCTGCTGCACAACTTTGGGGCTTCAAATCACGAGTCCCCGATACACGATACCACGTATAGATCCGACAACTCCCGTGATTCTGAATCGATGGCTCTGCCTCTCCTGAGCTTCAAACTTCTTCGGAATCTTCTCGCCGTAACCTCCTTGCACCTCTGCAAGATCTAACGATCCTCGGAACTTCGTGAAATCTCCTCATAGGATTTCGACCATCCGTTCCTCCTTGTATAATCCACGAAATGAGAAAAGTGTCTCTCCACGAGACTCCTTCGCCGCTTTGCCAACCTGCGACGCTTCTCCCTGACTTCTGACAGCAACTTCCCGCAACTTCAAGTCACACTTATCTATGCTGATCTTCAGCGACTCAGAGGCCTATCCCTCCTGAGCTTTTCTAAATTACTTCAACCTCGACGAGGTTCTTTGCACGCACTCCTTGCGGAAAACCTGCGAACACTTCAACTGTTCGAGCTTCCTTTGACTCTGCGTATGCCCGTAGCAGCAATCCTCCAAAGCTTCTGCTCAGTTTCACGACTAAGGCTCTCCTTAGCCTGCGCACTCCTTGCACGACTTTAGCAACCCACTTTCACTTCTGAGTGTTTTGAGAACAAGAGTTTACTCTCGAGCCTTCTGTCAACGCACTCCTTGCGGACGACTTCAACTGCACTCCTTGCAGGAATCCTCGCTCAAAAGAGAAACAATTGTAACTCTCCTCACTTCCTCTCAGATTTCAATCTTGACACATGAATCATACACATAGCATGATAACAAATGCGTAACAGGAAGTAATTCATAAGTAGAGCATTCAACACACATACACAGAGAATAACACAACAGCCATGAATCTGAATCAACTTCTTCTATTAATTCAAGATCTGTACATGGGTGTTTTATACAACTCTCTGCTATTCTCCTATGCTCTAGCTTCTTCTTTCTCCTGTTCATGTTACAATGATACAATGAGGGTGTCTATATTCGGTTTTCCCTCTTCTTTCTAGAACTATCTAATCTAAGAATTCAATTCTATATACCTGCAACTACTACTATAAATGCCTCTGTCTATCTTAGACGAGAGCATATGGCTCGAGGTCTGATTACATTTTTACCAAGGTGCCAAATTAAATGATCTCATTTATGTTCAGTGCATCAACTTCAAGAGAAAATTTAAAAATTCAAAAACTTGCGCTGGACATCTTCCAGCTGTCTTCTTCTTCCACGTTGGTTTTGCTTGTCGTGAGGGATGCTCCTGCATCAACTAATGATCTCAAGTGAACCAACGGTGATGCCTTGGAATTTATATTGGTGGCCTTCCTGGTCGAATTGCATAGTTAATTCCTTAAAATCCATGAGAATGGGACCCAAAGTCCTTAGCCAGTTGACACCCATCACAATGTCACAACCACCCATGTCGATAGCAAACATATGGGATTTTAGGTGGTAGTCACCGATTTGGAGACGCACATTTTCACAACGCCCTCCACATTTCATGGAACCACCATTGGCAATCATGATTTGGAAATTGTTGACGACATGGATGTAACAATGAGTTTCTTGGGCAATGCGGCGATGAATAAAATTATGGGTGCTTCCACTATCAACCAGAATGATGACCTTTCGATGCTTGATGTAACCGATTAACTTGAGGGTTTGGGGAGCGGAGAAGCCAATGAGAGCATTGAGGGAAATGACTGGTTCTACTTTGGGAGGGTCTGAGTGAGGAGTTATGTCAGTGATTTTAGGTGACCCAGACACAAGGGGAGTTTCAACATCCTCTTCCGAAATATCCTTAGAGATGGCCATAAAAATATTTTGTTCCTTACACTTGTGGCTCAGAAAATATTTGTCATCACAATTATAACAAAGGCCTTTGAGTTGGCGTTCAACCATTTCAGCCCTGGTCAATTTTTGGATTTTTAGTGGGGCGGAGGGAGCAGTGGGATTTACGGGTTTAGGGCGAGGGATAAAGGAGGGTTTGCGGTTTTGAGAAGATACAACCTATTGTGCTTCTTTAGCTCTTTTAGTAGCCTCCACCCAACTCAAAGGTTGAGCCATGAGGACATGGGCCCTAATCTCCTCCTTGAGGCCACTGATAAAACACTCTCGAAAGAAAGCATCAGTCATGCCCTCTGTTCGAAAATCCGAGCGCTCAAAGGTAGCTATAAAGTCTTCCACTGTTCCTGATTGTTTCAACTTTGTCAAACAGCCCAAATGGTTGGTGTCAGTGTCAAAGTGTTCATAAAGTTCGGTCACAAATTGTGTCCAAGCAATATACCCTTGCCGGGAAGTTTTTCTCCATTGCCACCATTGTCAACGTTCTTGATCTAGATGGAGAACACCATACCGGAGTTTGGCCAAGTCATCTGTAATGTCGTATAAAGAGAAATAATGTTCCATTGGGGTTACCCAACCAGTGGAGTTCGAGCCATCAAATTTGGTCACATCCAGCCGCGGAAGGCGTAGGTCACGTTGAAAGTGATGGTGCTGAAAGGTATGGGAATGGGAGGAGTGTTCACCTTTAGTCTTTGGAGGTGTGTCAGAGAAAGGGTCATCTGTAGGGATCTTCAGTTTGGTGCAGAGTGATGCAAAGACAGATTCAAGCTGGGTGGTCAGTTCTTGTTTGACTTCCTCCATTGAGGACTGCATGGTTGTATTTATGGTTGTATCGATGGAGGCAACATTGGTACTGAGTTGTTTCACTTCTTTTTGGGTCTCGAGGAGACCAGATTGGAAGGTGTTGAAGCGAGCTTCCAAGTCTTGGCTACGGGTATGGGCCATGAGGATGGGAGAACTGAAAAGGGGCGGTCGGGGTCAAAAATTTTGCTGAAAAATGATATGGATGAATGTGATAAGGGCGAAGAGATGAATCCAATGGAATAGATCTCAAATAATGGTGAAAAAATTTCCTCCAGAGTTATACTCCGGTCTGAAGAATACCGCAGAGATGAAATCCCCAAATGCTTAACCAGTAAGAAAAATGTAGTGATTTGGCAACTCGAACATAGTTGCACGGCAACAGATCTTGTCTGTTTTAATTTTTTTATGTTTCTGTCCCCCAAGGGTTAGGTATTCAAGGGTTCTACAGACAAGGGTTTGCCCTGTGCTATAGCTCTTTGATATACCTGGGTCCAACAGTAGTACTCGGCCCAATATCTCAGGGCACTAACTAAGGAGGATAGACTGTACCCTTAGCCGTACTACCCGACTACCCAGGTACTAGAGAGTATCTTCCCGAGTGTTGTTCTCAGTGGCACTATAGCAGTCAGGCGGCCGATCGGTTTATCTAAAGAGGGCTTCAGGAAATCTAGGCCGATCCATACACAGGTGTTTTCTGATGCGCTACCACTCGAAGGGGTACCAACAGGGGTTACAAGGGTGGCCAACAGATGTGCGCTTAAGAACCACTTGTATTTCCTGCATGTATTAATCCCTCAACCGCGGGTTTATGCGCGTAACGACAGATCTCTGTGGCTTAAAGACGTTGGAATACGTCTCTACCCTGAAAAAAAATTTCCCACAATTTCTGCCAAGGAAAGTGCTCTGATACCACTTGTAATATACCAGATATAAAAAGTATGCGGAACAGAAATAAAATGCTAGAAATGGAAGAATAACAGTAATATAGCCAGCATAATCTCCACAATAACACAAAAATGATATAAGAACAACAACATAAATAACACTTTGATTCAGAAAGAAATGTTCATGGGCCTCTTCGAGGGGGCAACCTCCAGTCAAGCAGCGCTATATTACAATAATCTCCAAGCTAAGGTTTTCATACCCTCGACCCTTATTTATACTAAATATGTCTATCAAAAGAAGCATGTAGAGGAAGATCCTTCTAGAAGCGGAAGCTTCTATTAGGTCTTCTTACATCCGCCTTACTCTATTTTATTGAAAGGCCTTATTAATATTGACCTTTATTACATCCGAATATATTGCTCTATCTATGTGCGGGTTAGGACCCTAACATCTCTTCTCCAAAAACTCACAAGTAAAGAATTGAGTCTCAAAAATACCTTTACCCTCTCTTTAGCCTCCTTGAGCCAAACCTAAAAGATCAATGGCCTAGATTAGATCTAGCCAAGTCTAATCAATGGGTGAGAGGGGATGGAATCAAAGCAGGTATCTACCAGTATAAATCACATGGAAAGCGAAGCGATCAATGCCTGAAGGAAATCAGTTGCGGACCCTCACGTGCTTTGATGTAGCGTAACTTGATGGGATGTGTTTTGGGGGTCCTCACTATGAGTATCCCTACAGGTTGTAGTAGGCCGCCCTACCTGAACCGATCATCATATCAATCCCTAAGCCCCATTTCTAGCTAGAAAGGCTCGGCTTTAGAACCGTATGTGAAGCTTCTGCCTCATACAGATCCTCCCAGGATTGGAGATATTGGCTCGGTTCGAAGAAGCGATATGGCAGGCAGTGCTTGTGTGGGGAGTTTTAGGTTGGTGCACGCCCCCCATTCCCCTCGTGACACTCGGGAAAGGTTTTTCCAGCTGCTTTGACTCTCTGGATGTCTCTCCCCCACCCAGTTCACTCTCTAGACTCTCTTCAGCTACCATATCCCCATTCTCTCAACCACCAAACAATTTTCTCTCCTAATTTCTACAACCCGTCCAACTCCTTAAGATGTGATTATGTAATTCCTTCTTTATCCATAGTTCTTTTCACTATTTATTCTCTTTGATGAACCTCCCACATTTTGTTCAGCCACCACTTCTCAATTATTGTATTTTTCTTAGAAGCCTTCTCCTCTCTCTCTAGAGCATGTGCTTCCTCCATGGTACCTATTGCCTTCAACTACTCATTCCTTTGGTCCCATCCTAGGTTACCCCCAAGTGCAAGGGATTATGATGCCATGATCAACGGGTTCAAATGCATATTGTCTTTTTCCACAAAAAACATATTCACCTAGGTTGTTATTTCCTTTACCAACCTTCTATGATCTCCCTTCTTGCACTATTCCTCTGCTCTTGAAAAGTACTAGTTCAGCTCCACTATGAACTCAATAATATAGCATTCTATCATAGACTTAACCCAAAAATCAATAGCTCTTGTAACTTCATGATTAAATCTTCGCAACATAACAAGATTATGGAAATTCCACTAGATCTTCTTCCTCCTCTTCCAAGTAGGCCATGGATGTTCTCCCACTCTACTGAACCATTCAAACAATACCACTAGAAACTATACCCAAAATAGCTCATAGGTGTCATGGTTGTCATGCATCTAGCAGGACTAGTGGCCTATAATGCACCACTTCTCAAAGAGGTCGATCTACTTGAACCACCAAATCCAAAAATCTCACTAAGGAAACCCACTTTCCTTAGTTGCTTTATGTCTACTAATTCACCCACATTGTGAATTAATTGTCACTTTATGACTTTGTGACATATTTCACTTTTGACTTAAATCTCCTTAGTCAAAGTGAAATTAGAATCGTAAAGTAAAGTATAAGGGTAATAGTCTTCCCCCTTTGTGCTTAGAGACTCATAAGCACATGGGGACCACTTTCCAAGGTACCCAAATCTCAACAGGTTATTGGTGAGAACTTTGTTTTGCAGGTTCTGAGGTTCTCACATGCTCTCCTTCCAAAATATCAAGCACACGTCCCCATGTGGAGCCAAATGTTGACCACCTATTTCAACTAGGTAGCAATGCCATGTATCAGGAAGATATGTACCTTGTGGTACGACAAGTTTGAAGACTTATGGTTCAGCAAGGCAATTTTTCCCGCCAACATTTTTTTCTGTGTACATGAAATGTTCGCTACCCTGAGTGGGATATTTTTGTAATATGTTAGCATGGGTCAAGTTTTATTTAGTTACCTAGGACTTTATCATTAGGAAAGTCCTTTCATCGAGTGTATTTTTTCCTCAGGTAATTAATTTTGCTTTTCAACGATTTTAATTACTCTTGAGTTTTTCACTCGATAATCCTCCAAAGTGGTGAAAGGCGTTTTAATGATTGATCCCAGTGGGTGACTAAGGTCTAGAAGTGTTGTAAATGACCATCCTAGACATCTCCTAGAGTCTTGTGGAATTCCGTTAGGTTTTGATAGGATTTTTTAATAATTATTGTTTTTTGTAAATTGGAAATTTTAATTATTTTTTATGAAAAATGTAAAAATTTGGTCCTTATGGATTTTGTATAGGGGTATGAATACTCAAATCAAATGGCTTATGACTCCCTACACCTTTGGACCAAGTTTCAGCTCAATTGGACAAGTTTTGCTAGGTCATTGTCCATGAGAAGTCCAAGTCAGTCAAAAGTCAACAATTAATTGGCTAAAGTAAAAAAACAAAAAATTGTAAAAGTGTCTAAAGTAAAAAAAAGAAGAAGTGGGGAAATGTTTTCTAATGTATTTCTTAAGTTGGAAAAATAAAAATCCACTTAGAAGAACCCCCCATAACAAGTCAACAACTTAAAGTGAGTCTTCCTATTGAGAGAGGCGCCTCCCTTCATCATGAACTTAGGGAAAAATGAAAATTAAAGTGAGAGAGGGCCTAAAACCCTAAGTGCGCCCCTCCTAGAGCCTAGTCAAAGGTTTGGACTAAAGGAAAGGGGTTTCCCCCCCTCACATCTCATCCCTCAAACCCTAACTCACTCCAAAACCCTAAAAGTGTGCTCCCCTTGACTTGTTCTTTTTTTCTCGGATGGGTGACACTTGTAACTCATCCATGAGGGGTCTCTCCTCTTTCCCTCCTTTAAAAAGAATCCCCTTCTCCTCATTTTGACATGAAGTTTTCACAACAACTCTATTATACCAAAATTTCTCTCCACTCTCTCTTATTTCTCTCATATAATTTTTTTGCAATTTTGTAACCTTTCTTTTGAGCAATAAAGTGAAGCTTTGGAGGATCTCTTGGTGTTATTGGTGCATTCTTGGTGCTTTTTAGCTACTCTTGTATGGTATTTTCTCTTAGTGAGGTAATATTGCAAAGTTTTGTTTATTTTTTCTTCACATTGTTTTAAACATAGTTACCAACTTAACAAGAACTCTACAGAGTTCTCGTTTTTTGGGGGATCCAATTTTTTACCCCGTTTTTAAAAATGATGCTACCGGTAGCACCCCCTCTCCCTTTTTAGGTGTTTTTTCGATATTTTAAATTTTTCGTTCCACAATGTTTCCACATTTTGTTTTAAATGCTTATTTTTCATCTATTTTCATTTTTTTCAATTTTTTTTTTTTATTTCTTATTCAAGAGTGTTTTTAGTCATTTTTC
>ML796434.1:188033-202975 GCA_009831015.1 Picea engelmannii
GTATTCTTCTGTCATGGCATCTGCCCATTCTTTCTTCTGAATGGCTTCTTCAAAGCAAGTAGGCTCCTTCTCTAAGAGATCACACATCAAAGCCATATAACTGGAGAATGGCTTGGGTTTCTTGACTTGTCTCATGGTTCCTTTGGGGGCACCATACTTCTCTCCATCTTGAATAAGTTCCCTTGCCCAGGCTGGCTTTCTCTTGTGGGAGATCGTCATCTGAGGAGGTTATTGAGATTCTATTATGTCATGATCTTCTAGAATCTCATCATCAGGGGATGTTATGACTTCCCTCACTGGTTCTGCAACTCTGGGAGCCACAAGTTCTTCTTCATATACTTCTTCAAGCTGGCATCTTCTTGATTTCTTGAGTGCTGCATCTTCATCAAAGGTTACATCTCTGTTGATTTCAAGATGATGGTAACCTGGTATGTATATTCTGAAGGCCTTGGAGACTTCACAGTATCCAACAAATATTCCCTTCTTTCCTAAAGGGTCCAACTTGGTTCTCTTCTCTTTCAGAACGTGTACAAATACAGGACAACCAAATATTTTGAGATGGCTTAGTTTTGACTTCTTTCCGGAGAACATTTCTTCAGGGATCTTGAACCCAAGTGCACTATGGGACAATCTGTTATGTACATATGTTGTTGTTCTTGTTGCTTCTGCCAATAAGTGCATTGGAAGATCTTGATCATGGATCATAGTCTTCACTGCTTCCATTATAGTTCTATTCTTTCTTTCTGCTACACCATTTTGTTGAAGATTGTAGGGAGTGGTGATCTCCCTCTTGATCCCGACATATTTACAAAAGTTTATGAACTCTTTTGAGGTGTATTCTCCTCCATTATCTGACTTGAGTATCTTGATCTTTCTTTTAGAGAGATTCTCTATCAAGGCTTTGAATTCCTTGAATTTACCAAACACTTCATCTTTTGATTTCAAAAAGTAAACCCAAGTTTTGTGAGAATAGTCATCAATAAATGATACATAGTATACATACCCACTAATGGAGGTTGATGGAATTGGACCACATACATCTGAGTGAATGAGCTCTAGGACTCCTTCTGTTTTATTGTCTCTCTTCGGGAAAGGGTTCTTGATGTTCTTTCCTTGTGCACATTCGTTGCACACACCTTCATGGTCAACCTTGCATTCTGGTAGACCTGTGACTGCCTTGCTTACATATGGTAATGTCTTGTAGTTAATGTGGGCTAGTATTCTATGCCAAAGTTCACAGGTATTCTCAATGGAATGAGTCAAGGCTGCTTCTGAGTGACCTTTTAGCTTATACAAGTCACCTTCTTCTTTTCCAATGACAATTGCTTCTTCCATGGTTTTTCCTTTGGGCCGCATAAGAACTTCTCCATCTATGAAAGCAACTCTGAAGCCTTTCTTATCTAAAGTTGAGATAGAAAGTAAGTTCTTTGTCAAACTTGGTACATACAGTACATCCTTCATCTTCATTGGGGTTCCTGAATCAAGTTTGTAATTCAATTCTCCTACTCCTTTGATAGGGTACTGGTAATCGTTTCCAAGTGCAACTTTCTGGGGAAAGTTATTTTATGTAAGGCGAGAGAGAATGTCTCTTTGACCTATCATGTGCTTGGAAACACCACTATCTATGAGCCAAGTGTCCTCACCAGGTGACACTGATCCTGAGAGGGCAGAGATTAAGACATAGTCTTCAATCTATTCTTTTATCATCTTTGTGGGTGGCTCTTCATCTTCAACTATGTGGGTATGGTGCCTCTTGTTTCTCTTATTGTATTCTTCTCTTCTAGCTGGAAAATTCTTAGCAATATGTCCCATCTTGTCACAATGGTAACATTGGTAGGATGAGAAATCTTTTTCTCTTCTTTGACCTTTCTGAAACTTCTGGAATCTACTTGGAGGGTGAGATTCTTTATGTATGAATTTGTTTGGGGGGTGAGACTCCTTAAGTTGATGAGTTTCTTTCTGGAAGTAAGACCTCTTTCTTCCTCCTTAAGTATGAGCAGCTAGGGCTTGATCTTCATCTCTTGATAGTATTGCTTCTTTGTTAGCTACTCTTGCTTCTTCTTGAACGCATTCTTCCCAAAGACTGTCAAAGTGTAGTTTCTCCTTTCTGGTACAAATAGTTTGGATGAATGCATCCCAAGGTCTTGTGAGACCATTAAGGGATGTCATTATGAGTTTGTCTTCATCTAGAGTATCACCAATTGCTTCTATCTATTCCATGAATTGTGATATTCTAGAGAAATACTCTTGAACTGTTTCTCCTTTCTGCATCCTTGTACTTTTGAGTTGAGTTCTTAGATTCATCTTTCGGTTGATGTTCTTTCCTTCATACATCCTGGTTAGGGCATCAAACATTTCTTTTGGAGTCTTCTTTGAAGCCACTTGAGGAATCAAGTGATCTTTAATAGAATCTGCAATGATTCTTTTGGCCCTAATTGTGTCCTTTTGGTGTTTTGCTTTAGCTGCAACATCGATAGGTTCTGGTACATCTTCTTTAATGAATCTTGCTAGATCATTCTCTTCAAGAATGAGTGCAATCCTATACTTCTAGGCACAAAATTTTTCCACACCTTCTAGCTTGTCAACAAGCTTAGTGCTTGTAGACATCTTTACCTAGAGCTAGGAAAATGACCAAAAATTGAAAATGGTCAGAATTTAATTTTGAACTTGCCAGGAGGTGTGCTTGGCTGAGGCGAGTAGCTTGGTGCAGTTAGATTTTAGAAAATCCAAAATTTTCCCCTTCAAATTGGACCAGCGGAATTATGGACTGGTACTTCTGGTACTGGTTCTGGTTTCCTGTTTTTTTGGTACTTCTGGTTTTCTAGTACTAGTCAAAACTAGGGTTTGACTTTCCAGAGTATCCGGCCAGTGAAAAGGTGCGCTCAAGGTGCCAAAGAGTTCCCTAGGCCAGGGTGCACTTTTCTATATTTTTTTAGGTTGATATTCCTCTTCGACAAAAAGCCCTAATTTTCTTGTACAACAACAATGACGTTTTTCTTTATCCAGTGAAAGATGCTCTCTTCAGTTTAGCTTTGATACCATGTTAAGGTTTAAGATATTATTAGGTTTCTTTTCAATTTACTAGATAACCATAACATAAGTAGGATCACTGAGAGAAACACAATCACAAGATACACAATATTTATCCTGGGAAACCCTCATGGAGGAGAAAACCCAACAAAACTTCCTTAATATAGATAGCCAATACAATGCCAAGATAATAAACCAAAAACACTAGAGAATATCCAACACTGAGCAATGCATCTCTCTCTTCCTCCTTCTCCCAACTACAGCTACCAAACTTGTGCACTGGATGAGCAAATGAGTGAGTGAGATAATGAGGCATTGGCTTCCTTTATTTATACAAACTGGCAGGTGCTGGAAAGGTGTATCTTCACTGGGCGGGGCCGACTTCTCAATTTGCATATTATATATAGGGTTTGACCAATCCACAACAAGGGATTTGGTCAATTACAATGCTCGGCATGATCAATCCACAAAAGGGGAATGAATAATAACTCAATAATAAATAGAATACTCTTTGTAGTTACAATATTTCAACAAAAGAGATATAACAAACCATCTCGCTCCAACCCTATGGCCCAGACCTTTGGCACAACCATGGGCATGTTCGTCTCTACATCAATTTTCACCTCCAAGTAGGTTTGCGACGCAAGTTCAGGGAACTTTTCCGTATCTATGATGTCGTGGTCCTCGTATTTCAACTGCGGCACCTTGCCTAGCATATCCTCATCAATGATGACCACAGTTGGGATTGTTGGTGTGACCAATTCGTACTTGGCATCCTTCTTCAACTTCATTGGTTTGACATCGACCTTCCTCGATGGAATGTATTCCCTTCGAAACCTCGGCTCCGACTAGGATGTCCTCGGAGTCTCTTCGATTTCTGGTAGTGTTGTTGTTGCCCTAGTTCGTGTTTTCTTCTGTTCTGAAGTTGCTTCCTTTGGTGGTGCCATCTCTGCAATACTGTTACCTGTGACAACTCCTTCGGCTCTATGACTTTGCATAGGGCTCTGTAATGTTGCTCTTGGCTCTCTCTATTTGTTGTAATCTCCAAATAACTATAATGTTGGTCCATTGATCCTTTAGTGGCTTTTGTACCCCTTTGATAGTTGTTTGTTTGCCTTCCCGCTTGAATTAATTGTCTAGTCCACTAGTACTGTGTAATCAAAACCTACTTTAAAGATGCATTAATTCCAAATCCTTCACTAGATTTTTGCCTCGATATGCCAGGTTGTCACGATCTCTGTCGGATTTTTCCATTTATGATGACGCGTCTTCATGATGTACTATCATTATTTCTTTTAACCGTTATTTCCGCTCTTTAATGCCTTCAACGGTCTTTATCCGTGCTCTACTGCGCAATTTTCTGGCTTACCCGTTCGTTCACTGCACAATCTTTTCTTCTCTACACACCTTGCTTCCTTTGACTGTGACAATATTCCCTCACGCTAGAGTCAGAAATATCAATAATCACTGCAATGCGCAAGCTCGACACAATAAATTCCATTGGCATTACTGCTTCTTGCCCATATACCAACCTAAAAGGTGTTTGTCCTATCAACTTTTTGCTTGTAGTCCTATATGCCCATAATACTGCAGGGATCCTTAAGTCCCAATCATCCCTTCCTATGTTGCAAATCTTTTTCAGAGCATTTTCTAAAATTTTATTGAAGGTTTCTACTGTCCCATTTTCTTGAGGGTGATATGGCGTGCTCCTTTGATGGTGAATTTGGAACTCCTCAGTCAATGCTGCAATCGTCTTATTCAGGATGTGCATCCCTTGATCACTCAACAAAATGCACGGGCATCCAAATCTTGTAACTACATTCTCAAACAGAAATCGCACAACAGTCTCTGCGCTGCAGTTTGTGAGTGGTGTTGCTTCTTCCCATCTGGTCAAATACTCTGTCGCAGTTATGATATACCTAGCCCCTGATCTCCTGGCTGGTGGAGTGCAAATTAGCTTATAGTCCGTTGCCTTAACCACTAATTGTTTCTTTTGCTATCGATAAAAAAATTCCCCTACCTTTCACTGAAATGACAATAGCTAATTATCTAATTTAACAACCAAAATCAGCAAGGAAGATGGATAGGAAACACTTGAACCAAAACCCTTCTTTAAATGACAGATTTTGCCTTGAATTAAAGCCCTTTGCAGCAGAATTTAGATGAATTTCCAGCAATAAAAAAATAGCAAGATGGATGAAGAATGAAGAACCTTACATCGATAATAACCCTTAACTTTTCATTGCCTTCATAAGATCTTCAACTAGGCTCATAGAGGGGATCTCCCAATAATCCAACCTGCTATCGCACAAATTGTAGGTTGGGCAATGCCCGACCCAATCCACGAGATGACGATAACTGTGGGAGAGACTACCCACTGTCACCTTAGATAAACCCTCCCCTCGCTTTAGTGAAGAAGAAATTCTACACAAGGGGGGAATCCTGGGTGACCCTAGGGGGATTGCAATGAGACAATGAAATGAGAAGAACACCCCTATGGTCAAATGTAGGAGAGACTTTGAGGCTCAGAAAAGAGGTCTTGGAAGGTGGGATATGGTTGCCAAGGTTGTATCCCTGCAAAACAATGTTAGAACACCAAAACAAGACAATATGTTGCAACATAAGCCTCAAAACCTAAGGGGAATCAACAAGATAAGCTTGTTGTCCCAGAACTGCAGCATATATCAGATTTATATCAACAACAAGAAAGTTATAACAGCTGCATAATTAACCATCAAAAGCATCAAAGATTTATTGGACAATGAAGCACTAAACAGGTAAGCAATTATCCAACACTCAAGCACAACCTTTGATAGCAATTTAGGGCTGTGAAGAGATGTTTTCAAACGTTTATAATCACAGCCTTTGCTACGACAACGAATTCCAATCCACAAGTAAACCATCAAGATGATAGACAATGAGTAGCTGAACAAAAGTACAAGTTTACAAGCAATTTTAGTGATTGGCAAGTGATTAATGAGTGAAAGAAAGATGTTTTTTGCAACCCTAATGGCTGCAGCATTAGATTTATAACAACAACAAATTTCTTCGCCTAAAGAGGACATAAGCAAGCTTATAACACTAAGAAAAGATTCCAACTTGAACAAATTCAATATCTCGAAAAATCATGCATTCCAATGCAAGTATTTTATTTCTCCAATGCAAATTTAAATTAGTGTCTTGTAAAATGGGTTATGGAGTCTTCTTCTAATATGTTAGATCTACTATCTCCCTAGGGGTGTAAGCCCTTTTACTCCCTAGGGCAAGTAAAACCTAACAAGGTATATCTAGGAGGGTGTAAGCCCTTTTACTTCTCCTAGCAACCTTTGCAATAGCCCTTTCAACAAACAACAATGATAAAACTTGGTGGAGGTTGTATGCCATTATACTCCTCCAAGGATCTAGCCAATAACAACCATGGAACAAGAAAGAAAACTAACAATATGCAGATTTTCCTTACCAATTCCAAAAAACATGTCAAGATAAACCCTAGTTACCAAGTATTTTTGTAATGTCCCCTTCCGCATAAAGGCACCATGATGGAAATTCCGCTAGCCTAACCCATTCCCGTGGGCTAAGGCGGAGAAAATGGACCTACCTAGGATGACTTTATAAAGTTAAATTATCAAAAAAGGGGGACATGGGTCCTAGGAAACTCAAAAGTCACTTTAATTTTATAAAGTGGAAAAACTCACTTAAGTGACTTTATGAAATAAATTAAAATAATGAGCGGAAAAAAGGTGAATGAGAAATAAAAGGGGAAAAGTGAGGAGTCTTTCCTCATTCTTGCATTCGCTCATTTGAGAAATAGAATTTTGGAGAGCTCTTGAGAAGAGAGTCTAGGATTTTTGGAAACCCTTGGGTGTTGCAACGATACACCGTAGCTAGTTGCGGGAGGAAATCACTTCAGGTTTCTTCATTGATCTTCATAGAGTTTACTTCATTGGTGGTCAAGTTTATAGAGATGGCGGCTAGATATTTGACTTGGTGACTGTTATATTTACTTTTGAGCGAGTTTACCCAAGAAGGGGTTGAGTTGTTTGCCTAAGGATGAGATACATGGGAAGGGTGAATTTGTGAGCATTGGGGCCGAGTTCTTGTTTCCTGACTGAGATATATACACTGTGGGGATGCTATTTCTTATGTTGGGTTGTATACTTCATCCATAAGTCGAGTTAATGGTCATTGGAGGCGGAGTTTATTAAACAGAAATTCGTGGGTATACTTTTGTGCTATTTCTTGTGTGTGTGGAGCACATCTTTTGTGACTAAGGAAGTCAGCTATTGTGGGGCTCGAGTTTCTTTTCCACTTGGGCAATATTTTCTAACTGTGGGGGCGATTTTCCATCCTCTTTCGACTGAGAAGGGCGCAAATAATTTCATTAAATCAACAGTTGCAAGACTTCCCCAAATTCTGGGAGTATATCCTATAGGAAAATATGCAAATATAATATAGCAAATGTGTGGATGATCCTAGGAAGAGTCAGACTGCATCTTCATCGATTCTGGTTAGTTGTCCAAGCTTGGGAATCTGCAATCACCTACAACAAGTATACACTAGCATGTAACAACCTCCCGGATCTGTAATAAGGTTAGATCTCTAATAAAATTAGTTATTTTGGAGTATTATTTATGTTGGTAAAATTGTTTAAGTGGTACTTGTTGTCGTCCTGATACACCTAAAAACGTGGAGAAGTCTCCAACCCACTTGGTGTGTCCTTGGAGGCACAAACTTGAATCCAGACCCACTGTCACCTCAATCTGAACTCCTTCCATCTAGGCTCACTCCTAAGGAATCCAAGGGGGGTAGACCCTATTAAACTATGTGAAGGTTTATTAAATGTTCTAGGAGTTAATTAATTTGTTGATTATGGAGACCCAACCCAATGACAATCAACCAATGTAATATGCAATCCTTTAATGACAAACATACATTTATTTATTAAGCCACAATTAGACTAGTGTCTAAAAATTTCACTTATTTCGATATATACAAAAAAATGATAACTCTACAAGAATAAACCAAACTTGAGAATTATCTACACAATGAATTGAAAAATAACTTTACACAATTATTTTAAAACAATGAATAAATAAAGAATACTTGTAAATGAATCAATGTGAATATTTACATGTGAAAAATAACTTGCACAAAATAAATAGAATGTAAATAATTGAAAAGAATAGTTGAAATGGAAATTGTAAGGAAATGTAAATGTTGTGCAAATGTGTAGGTTGTTTTTAGTTAATTTTAAGTCTCTATTTAACTTAGGGGTTTAGATGTGAGGACTTGCAAGCCTAAACTACTGTAACGATCCTCCTCGTTACGACGACGAACCTCTTATAACAAGTACAATTTTTAATTTTACTTGTTTTTTTTTTTTTTATTGTGTGTGCACGTGTGTACAAGGGTAATAAACACATCCAACTTTGTGTCGCCACCCGACGACAAACAAGATGCATACAACGACGAACACAACATGATGACCTAAGACGCACATCAAGTATCTGCAAGCAATGAACGACAATCAATCGACAAATAAATAAGACTGACTACCTGTCTGTCCTACTCTGCAATGGTTAGGACCTCCAAGACACATAAGCAATGCTCAAGCCCAGGTTACCATCGATTTTTACCATTTAAGGTCTCAGGGTTGGCGACTGTTCTGAGGAACATGGAGGTGTCTACATCCTGCCTGACACACAAGCAGACCAAACACATCACAAGTTTACAACCCAATACCACATTAACTAAAAGGGAACAACCGCACCCTTAACGGGAAACATAAGCAAACGACTTTGCCACTATCCTGATTAATCATCGAGTCAAGCTAGTCATAAATGCAGTCTATGTTAATCATCTAGCCGAGCCCACCTAGCACATCTAAATGCAAATATCACTGAGGTATAATCCTTAAAACAAATTCATTGGCGAAGATTTTACATTGCAAGTGTCGTCAGAGTACCATCCAATTCAATATACCTTAAATTATTATCAAAGTCATAAGCATTCTATTTGGAAATCGATATCTAAGAATCACATAGATATATATAACCATGTCCCACAGAAATAAATTATGCACCTCTTAACAATCCTTACACAAAAAAATTCCATCCCGTAATGATAATAATAACATTAATAATAACAATAATTGTTATTATTATTATTATTATTAAAAAGGAAAAATACTTAATTATTCTAAACATGATAATCATAAAAACTTAAGACATCTTATAACCACATAAGAATATCTGAACTAAACTCTATAACATACTCACACTTCATCCTCTCTGTGTACCAAGGATCTGCACTTTAATAGTTGTGTATATTTAGATACACCACACAAAATGATAGATTAATATAAGTTTAAAATAAGGATGATATTATTTAACTTAAATGAAGAGTGGATCCTTATTAATTAGTAAGAAGAACCCAATTCTTAATAAAGGAAAATACTTCATTATTCTGAACATGATAATCATAAAAGCTTAAGCCAATTCATAACCACATAAGGATATCTAAACTAAATTTTATAACATGCTTACACTTCATCCGCTCTGTGTACCAAGGATCTGCACCTTAATAGTTATGTATATTTTAGATACACCACACAAAATGATAGATTAATATAAGCCTAAAATAAAGAATGATATTATTAACTTAGACGAAGAATGGATCCTCATTAAGTAGTAAGAAGAACCCAATTCTCCTCGGTGCCAGGAATGTATCACTGTTTGTGCACTAGGCGATAACCATTATATTAGGTGTTCGTCAATATTTAAAAAAAATTAAACTGCAAGTTATCAACATCGAAGGTGGTCTGAAATATACAAGTGGCGGTTGTTCATGCAAATTTGAAGCTGTTCTGCACTCATATATGAGAACCAAGTCTACTCTTATGAATGCAGTACTGGAAGTGGCCATAAAAACGACCGATCATTTCATTACCAGCCATTAAAGACATAAGAACCTAAGCCTATCACCTAAACCATTTTTATAAAAATTTAAACATATAATTTCAATGCAACCGTTAGACATGTCCTCTAAGCATATTAACTATACAAGATTTTAACAATCAGGTAAAAACATAACCATTGGAACATCCTACCACTCAGCAAGCAAACAAGGCCAATACGACAGAAATCTCACCCATCGTTTCCTTAATTTAGTGCTCTGAAACCAGGCATCCTAACCGGGCTTTTAGAAATCGAATACCCTGCGGTCATTGAGCAAGGGTAACTAAATGCGGTTGTCAACTGACAGGCTCAGCATTGTCCACGGGCTGGGTAAATGGCGGGACCTGCATCCCTAGGTAAAACGCTGACAAAACCGGGTCTCACGCTTTAAAGAAATGCTACACCCTCCAACGATGATGTGTTTTGATTTGAATCTCGGGTTGGGGGAATCAACTAAACTGAAGGCTTACGATTCTCCTTGGGAAACGACGCCACCGCTGGTGGATGCTCAGACGGTGGTTAAGGTATGCAAAAAAAAGGGGAGCAACAACTGAACAGGGAACTCGCACAGCCGAAACACCGTGTGATGAGATCATCACAAGTGCACGCCCCATGGACTGTGTAAAAAGGAAGAAAACAGTGAAGAACAAACGACGAGTAAGGGGCTAACACCAGGCGATTAAAGGTGGGCGACTGAAACCCGAGGTGTGAACGTTGGCTAGCAACGAGGTCCTCACCAGAATTCAATGCTGCCCAGGATGGTGCTGAGGCCAAGGATAGTGAAAGAAAAGATAAAAACGACGATTGCCAACTGCTGGGGGCGCCATTTAGTTCGTTGGGATGGAAGTCTTCAGAAAATTCTTGTATTTTTTTTCTTTTCCTTTTTTCAGAGTTTAAAAGAAAAGGAAACAAAAGCTGAGTTTATCCAAAACTAATCTGGCAGAGTTTGTGACCTTCCTGGTAATTCGCTGAGCTCAGAGGCTGAGTTGATAACATCCCCAAAATTTTAAAAGGTTGAGTTAAACACTGTTGTAAGGTAAAAATGCAACCAAGGTCACAATCGCAGAGATGAATTCATATTGGGGGTTAAAATTACAGACATAAGGGGCATTCTCTCTATAATTGAACTCAGGACCTCTCACACCCTAAATGAGAATCAAATCATAAATGTCAACCTTAAATCTGTCCTAGCAGCAGCCATTATCGCCGAATCACAAAGGTAAAATGCTATCAAGGTAGGAATATTGTAGAGGTGGAAATTTAGAGGACGCAGAGATACCAACGCATGGTCTCTCAACACCCGAAGGCACAATCACGACAATCAGCCAAGGACTATGAAAAAGAGGTCCGCTATCACTTTAATCATCCAATTCATTTACAAAACCATAAGTAAAACCAAGCATAAGTCCTAAGGCATTCTACTCTACGAAATAAAAGAGCATATTGTTGCTTTATCGCCCGCTTCGAATGACGTCCCGTGCTCCGTGCACTCCCGCTCGTCGACCGTCGAGACCTCACCGGTAACTCCCAGCCAATGCTAGGGGTACTCTGCTCCCCCCTTAGCCCCTCGAGCCACAAAGGGGCCACACACTATCCAAATGGTACGTCTAGCTCCCAGCTCGCCTCGCAAGGCCGAGCTACCACTCCTCTCCGAGCTGGGAAATCCCAACTCCCACAAGTAAATCAGTCAAGTCACTAATCCGGCAGCGTAACGTTACGCTAACAGTCGATCCCCCTTCTTCCTTCTCCTCTCTTCTTTTATAGAGTTTTCAAACTTCCATCTTTCCCTAAATCTCATTTAATTTAAGTTTTAATAAAAATCTTTTAAAAATTCTCCATCGTACAAGTGTCATCCATCCCCCACCTTCCTCCAGTAATTATTTTCTTTAATTTATTAATTGTCTCATTTCCCTCACCCACCTAGGATTACTCCTAAAATCACTCCTAGGTGTCCCTAGATTCTCTTACAGGTTTTAAAAGCTTTCCCTAAAATGAAATTGTTAAATTAGTTCAATTTAGAAGGTCCTTTAAATGCAAAATCTTTCCTAAGTTGGTTTCTTTCTTTTTACCATGAGTTCCCCTCTTTCCCTCTTTAGGTTACCTCATTTCCCTAATTTCCTAATTTTTACATTTCCTTCATTCTTTTTTTATTTGAGCTAGAACAGATAGTTGTGCAATTTATCCTCTTTTTACTTTTATTATTAATTTAGTACCTTTTGAAATTATCAAGAGTTAAAATAAATTAATTTCTTCTTGACATTTTATATCCACTGATTTTAATTAAATTCTTACTCTCTTCGTTTTACCCCAAAAATTTTATGAAGACCACAACTATTACTTAAGCGGTTTTTAGTTTAAATTTTATTATTTTATTTTTATATGGTATTTTCTTAAGGTTAGACAAAATTTTACCCCTAGAGAAGTTTTAGACTTAGAACTTAAATTCTGAACTGGGCGACATTTAATTAGGGAAGTTGTTTTAGAATTTTTTAATGTGTTGTCTGTCTTAGGGCCATCTAGGTTCCTCCCTCTATCATCATCAACACGACGTGCCCTTCGGGACGCACTAGGTGCTCCAAGGGTGTCACTCGCCTCATCTGTTCCTTTGTGCGGCGTGCCCTTCAGGATGCACTACGTGCTCCAAGGGTGCCACTCGCCTCTTGTGCTTCTTTTGCGCGACATGCCCTTTAGGATGCATAACATGCTCCAAGGGTGCCACTCGCTTCTTGACTGATTGGTAGACATCAATAACCCCAGGAGTCAACACTCTGTCAGGTGAACTTGTGGGAGACTAAGGGCTTCTAAGGAATAAGGCCCCCACCTTATTGCGCGCCCTTTAGAATCATTGTGAGCGACTGTTGCAGTCTGTCCTCACGACATCGTGGGTCCTCTCGAACTAGGTATTCGTTAACCTACAGTCCGAGCCACAGCGGGATTGCTAGTAGGTTGTGGCAGGGTTGTTGTCCACACCTCTCCCTCAACCTCTCTGGTAGTCAGGTGTGGCCCCTTTACTCCATATGTGAGTCTGGTCGGCAAGCTATCGTCAACCTGCATCATCAACAAATCATGTCAGAACATGTCCACATCATATCATCTAATCAAAATGTATTAATATTACAGTAAATCAATCAAACTCCAATAGTACACTCCCTGACTCGATCCAGAGTCCAAAGGGTTTCGTCGATGCCTCTGCATCCTCAAGGTCCAAACCCTGCACACTCAGTAAAACCGAGTCAATAGCACCTGTCTATGTCAATGTAGTAAAACAACGTGTCATCTACCCATGACGCATCATAATCAAAGTCAAATGTTTAAATATCATAATAATTTGGATCACTTGCGAGCAAGTGTCCTCAAAGAATAAGTTCACTCAGTGCTCCTGAGCGGGATGTTACAGCTACTTGACTACCCCAAGTCCTTCTCCCTTGACCAAGAGGAAATTCTCTTTAACTTAGGGGTTTAGATGTGAGGACTTGCAAGCCTAAGCTATGTGACTACCCCACGTCCTTATCCTTTGACCAAGAGGAAATGTTGGAAATGCTCTTTAACTTAGGGGTTTAGATGTGAGGACTCACAAGCCTAAGCTATGTGACTACCCCAAGTCCTTCTCCCTTGACTAAGAGGAAATGTTGGGTGCTGAACAAGAGAACAACAAGGTTCTCCCTCCACAGATCAAATCCAAAGTGCTTGGGTGCTCAACAAGGAGGACACTTAGTGTCGTGAAACCATCCCCGCCTTCAACCCCTTCTAGCCTCCACAAGTCATCTTATTTTAATGACCAAACAATAATGAGAAATGAGTGCATAATTAAACTAACCACTCAATCATTTGCCCTTTCTTATTACTCAAGATCCACAAAGTGGCAATGGGAGGGAATCTTATTACCCAAGAACCACAAAGTGGCAATGGGAGGGAATACGGGGCAAATGAGGGGTAGATTTTATTTACTTTGCACAAATGAAATTTTAAACACTAGCCAGCACGATAATTAAACTAACCACTCAATCTTTTTCCCTTTCTTATTACCCAAGATCCACAAAGTGGCAATGGGAGGGAATACGGGGCAAATGAGGGTTAAATTTTATTTACTTTGCACAAATGAAATTTTAAACACTAGCCAACACGATTTTGCGGGATGGCATAGCCACTCACATGCAAGGTAGGTTTGGGCAAACAATAAATAAATTGCTAAAAAAATAAACAACAATGAACAAACTTATCCACACAACTTTGGCATAATGTGGAGGACAAAGCCTATCGATTTTGTGACAAAGGTGGGTACAAATTTTAATGCAGAAATCAGAAAATTACTTATAATCCTTGCCGGCACGATTTTGCAATGATGACAAAGCCAATCACATGCAAGGTGTGGGCAAAAAATTTAAAATTAATTTGCAGATTATGAGCTTGGAAAATAAATGGAGAATGCAAGCCCAAGAGACTCTCTTGGGCTGCTTACAAAGACTTTAGAAAGCAAGAGAAAGAAAGGGGTTTAGCACCAAAGCTTGTAGATATCTTCTTGAGCTTTTAGTGGCTAATTTTGGGCAACAACTCATTTTTTAATGGTGAAAACCTGCACAAAACATCAAACAAAGCTTGCTGGAAAATGCTAAAAATCACCCAAATATGTTCGTTTTGAGTTAGCTTATGTATAAAAAAATTTACAATAAAAATCTGAACTTGGAAATTGAATTTTTATCAAGATCTAAGTGATTATGTATGCAGAAAATAAGTAAATAGAAGACTGAAAATTAAACAGAAAATTATGTGAAACAAAATAAAGTCTTTAGAGTTCCTCTTCCAAGCTTTGGAAACCTGCAAATCTGTAAACCCTTGCTACACAATGAGGCAAGAAGGTGAGATCTTTTAAGAGGCCTACAAAATACTTTGCAAACACTAATAAAAACAAATCACATAAATCTATATCAATACTACTACAGATTTATCCCTAGCAAA
>ML796435.1:49451-63566 GCA_009831015.1 Picea engelmannii
GCACCTCAGTATTGTGGATGCTTTGAGGTTATATATAGAGTGGGACCTGTAGCCTATAGGCTAGCACTTCCTCCCATAGTCAAAGCACATAATGTTTTCCATGTCTCATTATTGAAGAAATATGTACATGATGCTAACCATATAATTGATTGGTGTATGATTCAGGTGGAACCGGAGGGAGAATTTCTACCAGAACCTCAATGCATACTGGACAGAAAGGAAACCCCATTCTGGAACTGAACCATTGCACAGGTCAAGGTGCAGTGGGAACATTTTGGCCCAGATGAGGCTACATGGGAAATGGACGATGCCATGAAACATGCATATCTGATTTTGTTTACATCTGTACATGCATGTGAAGTTGATAGATAAAATGTCAAGGATGATGTTCCTTTAAGGGGGAGGGAATTGTAACACCCTATTTCCCCCAATCTGTAAAAATAACTATACTGGCCAAGTATTGTGGAAAACTCGGAAATGTGGATGTGTGATGTGAATGGACCTTGTGAAAAAGGTCGATGAATGTGAATGATATTATAATATATATATTGTAGGACTGCAAAGAGGGGGATGTGTTGAAAAAGAGACCACGATGGATAAAGAAAGGTGGTGGAAGGCACCTGTAACGGTGGCGTTAACTTCCACTGAGACCAATACCATATTTGGACTTCACTGGCCCGAAGAACCAAGAGCGGCTCGCTGGCCCTGAATTAAATGACTCGCCAGGTTGGTAGGTAAAGAGATCCTCATGAGTAATGAGGGATGGGGGTGAACCACCCATCCATAGAGTCCTTATACTTGACCATCGTGAGGAAGATCATTCCAAACACAACCTCATCGAAAGGAGAAAAGGCAGGAAGAGTGTGGGATCAAGGGGAGATGTGAGGGAAAGAAGAGAACTCTGGAAAAATACATAGTGAGTGATAGAAGAGAAGAAGGAGAGTAACCTTAATTCTCAGTCACTAGAAAACAGAGATGCTATTTCGCAGCATCGTGGTCTCATCTCAGGGGTGGCTAGTGGTAAATCCATTGGGAGTCATTGAGCCTATGGTTGGGTGGAAACGAGCACCCCTCCCAACAGTTGCAATCACATCTGGTGTTATTTTTGATAAGTGTTTTACATCTTTCATCTTGAAACATATATGCTAACATGTATGCTCATGGTCTATGTAGTTTATGAATGGTTTGAGTATAAGACTGTATATGTAGTGTTTTGATCAGAAATGGTGGTTGCATGCTTTTATTGGAAGGACCACATATGGCTTATGTTTATAGATAGATTTGTATATATAAATTTTCATATTGAATTAATTCAGACTTCAAGTTTATGGTTGGGAAATATATACCCTTATCTGTCTTAGGTAATACCCTGGATAGATCTCCCCATAGAGATACCCTTTTTGGAAAGATCACCAAGAACCTGGAAAAGGATTGAAGTCACAAGTCTTAGAAATCCTATACGAGGAAGAATGGGCCTCTCAAATACCAAAATAACATCATAGGAATAAGTATCGATTTACGGATGATATCTTGTCAGAATATCTATAGTCATTCATGACTATTAAATTGGAGGAGGAAACAATGGCGTTAAATGCCTTAACCCCTTTTCCTTTATCTTCATGAGTAGCGAAGAAATCGGGACCATAGATCCCCAAGGTCCATGGGAGTATCTGGACCATCGGTTTTTCCATGTCCAGGGAGCAGTGGGAGAGTGTATAGCGCAGGATAGATCTGAATCATCATATCTTAGTTAGAAGACCCGACAGCCATTGGATCTATCAGGAGATGCATGAGAGTTAATCCCTTGTGAACAGAGGTGAAAGTCCCAAAAGAGGAGTTGGTATCAGGATTTCATACTTTGGGATTTTGGAAGTCCTGATGATGAGAGGTTGGGAAAATTCACAATGAAAGTCCCGAAATATATCTAAGTCATCCACCCATGGAGGACACGTGGTGGAGATCAAGAGTCCATCGGTATTTTGGATACCGAGGATTCAAATTGATAGAGGATCTGTGTCACTGGGGGTCACAAGTCGCGAAATCGCAAAATGGCGAGGACCATCCATCTGAGGGAGGACATGTGGCTGCAATCCTAGATTTTGGGAGAGTTCTGAAAGGAGGAGTCCATCGAGATTTCACAAATCGGGAATTCAGGAGTCCCATTGACAAGAGGTCAAGCTCTCGTATTCATAAATCCCGAGAGAGAGAGGACAAAGGTCTTATGAGGAATGGTCACCTGGAACAGGGCATAGCCAGGAGGGATAAATTGTTGGTAAGAACTTCGGCGTTTCAGCACCCATGAAACCAAAGGGCAAGAACCCTTGTCTTCGCGAGTCATGAAATCTCGATCACCGAAACCCTGATATGGCATGAGGTGTGAATGAGGTTAAGGAAATATGGGATTTGATTGTGACCATTGATCATCCCGAAAATATCACGACCATTGATCTTGGCTGAAGGTTTCTACCATCCATCTGAGGGACACGTTGTTGCCAATCAATGTTTCGGCATCCGATAAATCAGAGGGCCAGAAAACCTTGCCCCCGCAAATTGCAAGAAGCTAATAAGTGATCGATTGGCTTAAGTACATGGACATGGAACAGGGTCACATGGACAAGACCCCAAGCGGGAAACTTCCCACTCTCTATCCCTGTCGAGGTTTTTCATTTCACTGTTTCAAGATTCGAGGTTTGTAGAGTTGAAAGACTCGACGTTCTGGTAGTACTGAGTCATGAAGTGCGAAGAGACATCATATTGGTTCGGCCTGTAGTCGTGACCCATGATCACGTGGAGGTGGACATATGAGGAACTAGCTGACGCTAGGCCCCAGTAAGTATCTCAGGGATTCTGATCCTTGAGTAATCGACGAAAAATTTACTATGCCAGAGTGGGTGTGTGACAGTACCTACTTCTATTTGAGAAAAAATATGAGCATGAGAAAGATCTAAATTTGAAGAAGTTAGTTATGATTGTATGAGAACTGAAGCATATCACTCTTTGAGAAAACAAACATGAAGAGGCTCTTGGGTTATAAATGATTTAATAGTTGACTACAATCATGGAAAATTAGGAGTGGTCTAGAAACAAATGAAGGTAATTATTGAGAGGTATTTGTATCATCTTGGCACACCCTTAAACGAAGCTAAGGGAAAACATAATTAAAGGATATATGATGCATCATTGAAAGAATATTGGATAGAAAATATTATGGATTATGACTTATGGTAGACTGAAACATGTCTCGAGTATTTGAGGTAGCAGTATAGTAGAAAATGAAAATTTAATCTTTATTCTAAGGGATATAAGTTAAATTTCATTTCTATAGAGTCAAAGGACTATGGGGGAGTCACAAGGGTTTAAGTGAAGATGAATGTTTTGTGGAACAAGTTATAATATTAGTTTATGAGAAGGAGAGACATGTTCTTATATTTTTTAAATTGCACAAGCTTCATTAGAAAGGGATCATATGGACAGGGGTAGAATCACCTCAGTGGGAGCGTCACCCCAGGGGGAGCAAGGAAAAATCCATTTTTGTCATTGTTGTCAAAGGGTGAGGATGACCAGTAAAATCCAGTTAAGATTAAAAAGGGGTTTTACTTTCTTCCCATCAATGCCAAAGGGGGAGAATGTTGGACATGGTGGTATGGTGTTGGCATTGATGACAAAGAAGGAAAATATGATCAATGTTGGACATGGTATTATGGTGTTGGCATTGATGTCAAGAAGATTAATATGGTATTATCATTAAAAAAATATATCTCTTTGATATCCTAAATCTTAGTAGAGATAGCGTATTAGGTTTCACAAGTGCACAATGTTAATACCTTTAGAAAGGATGAAGGAAATATCAGGAAAAGGATCACCTTAAGGAAGTCCTATTGGGATCGAATTCCCAACATATCAACTATAGAAACACCTTCAAAATTATGAGTAAAATTTGTTACATTCGGAATATGTGAAAACCATCGATTGATGATTGAAGGAATAGATCAGTGATCATGGTTCAGCTGGAATCCAAGTGTAAATTGAAAGGAGTATCAGAGGAATAAAAACAATGAAGGACATTGATCCCAAGTCAATAAAGCTTCGGGATAAGGTGGATAAATGAGATCCATAATATCTAGTTGAGAAATTTTGGGTATAACCAGATTCGTCGGATTGAACTAATCAATATCCAGTCATTGATTGAGGCCATGAAGGATATATTAAGCTTTAGGAGTGTGGAGATTCACCACTTATACTTCTATTGGAGACAAGGAAGAGGAATGAAATCATGAAGTCATGAAAGCCTCGAAATCCCACCAACCGTTAGATCCAGGGAAGAATTCGGGAGTAATACAAGCCATTAGATCAAGCAATGGAAGGATGGCATACGCAATTCAGAGGTATAACTACGAGGGAGTTGAATGAATTTAGAGTTTTAATATCCCAAAGTCCCAGAGTACCAAAGTTCCAAAATAAATAAATATCATCCATGTCAACACTTGATTAAGTCATAGTCGTTGGATTAAGCCAATGGAAGGATAACGTAAGGGGGAGCTGTCAACTGACAGTAAGAAACCAACATTAATTTATGACCACTTTCATAGTTCAAAGTCCAAGAGATTTAGAAAATTGTAAAGAGAGAATATCCTAAAGGATGAACTCTGGAGGACTTGGTTACATCCCCCGATCACAGGTTATGATTACATGGGCGATGAAGATCCAGTATGTAAGGAACTTGGACTCGATTAAGAACCATTTTTATCCTATGGTCAAAACATTGTATTATATGGATTAAGCACAAGAATAATAGGTTCTTAAGAGGATAAGAACCAAGAACATAGCTCTCAGTCATAGCTATCGATCATGTGGATCTGTAACCAAATATCTAGTGTTGAAGTGGATGCTTCATTTGGCTAGTTTATAAGGCAATCACAACAATAAAAATGAGCAAGTTTCCTTCAAATAACCTCCCATACCATTCACCTCGCACATTTTCTGGGGAAGCTACCCACTATTCATCTAATTGGGCATGTTTTTCACAAAACCCATGTCGTATAAGCTTAAAAGTATTTTCCATCTCTCATGAACATTCGTACAAAAATCACTTTCTAATCTGGTTTTTGAAAATCAATTAATAAACAAAAATGTTATGATTTGTGTTAATTAAATGAAGAGGTGAAATTTTTTATTATTAAAAAGACATAATGGTTCAATTTCATACCTATTCGAATACTATATAACTAGAAAGCTACGGTGAAAGAAAAGTGTCTATGTGGCCTACATCAGAAGATTACAAGAAAGTATAGAGTCCAAGGAATGAATACAAAGATACTTGTGAAGTGAGCATCAAAGGGAGGAGTAAGGAAATATTAATATTCTTCACTAATTAAATTTTAAATAAAGGGAGTTGGTGATTTCAAGGGTTGGTGCCCTAAAACAAGTAAGTTGGTGCTTCCTAGGGTTGGAGGCATGAAACAAGGGAGTTTGTGCTTCCTAGGGTTGGTGCCCTAAAACATGGGAGTTGGTACTTCCTAGGGTTGGTTCCCTAAAACAAGGGAGTTGGTGCTTCCTAGGGTTGGCGCCCTGAAATACGGGAGTTGGTGGTTCCTAGGTGGATACCTGAAACAAGGGAGTTGGTGCTTCCCAGGGTTGGTTCCTTGAAACAAGGGAATTGGTGTCTCCTAAAGTTGGTTCTCTAAACTCAATAATTTATAAAAAAAAACTTGTAATTTGTATTTTGAGTTTATATTTATTCGTGTTATGAACTGAATTTATTACTCATAAAAAAATTTAATGAATAATTATTTAATAATTGTTAAAAGATATCAATACTAATTCACCATCCCTGTCAGTATTGAACTACATTCCAACAATTTAAGTCCTAGTGGAGGAAGTAATGAAAGAAAAAAATGAGGCCAAGGAAAGGGTAAAGAAATCCCTCAAGAAAAAGGACGAAGTTGAATGTATAGCGCAAAAAATAAAAGAAGACATACAAAAATTATACAAGGCCATTATGAAAGTCCTGATAGTATTATAAGCTCCTATGAAAGAACAATTGTTGAATATTAGTGAAGTCATAAAAGGATTTTGATTACAGATAAAGGACCTACAATTGCGTAGTGTGTCAGGATTTCCACCAGAAGAAACAAAAGGAAGAAAGAGAATAGTGATGACAACAGTCACCAACATTAAGAAGATAGAATAAGAGTATGAAGAACTATGTGAGGGGAGTGCACAAATATGGATAGAGTTAGTGGAAGATCCATATATGAAGGATGTGAAGGAAAAATCAAGAGAAGAATAGGAAAATTCCCAACAAGATTCAGAGAGAATCAATGCACTTCCACCATCTGAACGCATGAAAACAATTTTGGCACAGGGGCATTCATACGTGGAAGTGGAGAATATGAGGGATCAATAGAATATCCTTTAGTAGTGTTTAGGACCACTGCATGAATAATTAGTGAGGGTGATAGGTGAACTGGACACTACATAGGGAAAGGTGAAGCAAGTATCCCATGAAGAGGAAGAGAAAGTCACAACCTTGACTGCGCAGGGTGCTAAGAGATCGCAGAAACATAGGAAGTAATTATAAAGGAAGTGGAGGTAGCTAAGGGAGCCTCCCAAAGGTTCATCGAAGCATGGAGAAGAAGGAAATAGGTCCAAGTGGCCCGGGACGAGCCATAAGCGAGTGTTGGGGTCATGTTGGACAAGAATTTTTGGGATAAAGTTTTGGTAAAGATACTAAGTATAGAGAACAAAAGCGGTGCACAAAATAAGAAGGAATATTCAGGAGTGCACAATTGAGGTGTATCCAGAAATACAATGCAGAGTTAGAGAAATAAATAATAGAGAGGAATAAAGTAGGAGAATAAAGAAGGTGAAAAGGAAGGATGACATACCGACATGTTAAAGATAGAAGGACACGAAAAAGAAGGAAGAACAACAATCATAGTGAAAAAGAAGCATAAAGATGGAAAAATAGGTGAAAGCATCCTGAACAACTAGTTAATTAGAGTATTCATGCATTTTAATAGGATTTTTGGGATGAACAAATTAGGGTTTTAAGCCCTAGAATGTATGTATAAAATTGTAATGGGTTGGGAGAATAGGGGTTCCTTGTTGTTGGTTGGTTCCTCATTATTGGGTTCTATGCTAGTCATTGTTATGAGTCTATTATACTCAGTAAAAGAGAGGAATCGGTTGTAACCTTGGTTTTCACCCCTGCCTCTCCTCTTTCATTTCCCTATGCCTTCATCGCATTGTTCCTCTTCTGGTTGATAAAGTCGGTTTCCCTTCTGTTATTTGACCTGGTTTTCCTTATTGGATTTCTTGATTGATTCCTTACGCAAAATTATTTATGTTTTCCTTGAAATATAATTGTATGTCTGGTTGGAGTTTTAAATACTTGTCATCATTGTTTCCACTAATTGAGCATGCAACAGTCCCACCAAGCATTTCCTATGCACATGAGACATCCAGGTCTACTAATTCCTTTGTATGCAAAGTAAGAAACCATGAGAAAAAATGCATCATTCAGAGCATTCCATTTTGAGACTGAAATGCAAGAAAACAAACAAGTTCAATTTTCAATCGTCAGATCAAAAAAATATTAAGTCACGACCATCAGATCTCATTGGAGAGAAATTGACAGTGGGGAGGCATTGCCGAGATCGAGAAGAAAATTAATTTTTTTGCAAGTTGTGATCCCGCTCAGGATCGTTGATATTTCTAGATCAACAGATCAATGGTGGATATCGATCCCACTATAGACGATAATATTCAATTTGCGAAGATCGGGAAGGGAATTAAAGAGTGATTGAATTGAGTCTCCACAATCACTCGTGATCATTGATCTTCAAGCAAGGGATAGGTGTCAGGTGATCTCATACTCCAGGAGGAAACAAGAAGAAGTTGAGTGATTAAAGGACTCCCGAAGTCCTGAACTCCAAAAGTGAATATGGACCATCCACCAAGGAGGAAATGTGGCACCAAATCTCTCACTTCAGAGACTTAGCACTCTATATGGTTTGTGGAGTGAAGCACTAGAGAAAGAATTACCTGAACTTATGAAGTGAATCTCAGTCATCCAAAACAAGAGGATGCATGGAGGTAGATCTATCACTTAGAAAATACGACACTTCAGAGGATTGCATGAGAAAGTAGAAGAAAAATCCCAAAGCCCAATATCCTGTGGTGAATCTTGACCATCCAAAACAAGAGGACATGTGCAGGTAGATATCTCACTTCGGAAATACAACACTTCAGAGGATTGTGCAAGAAAGCAGAAGAAAAATCCTGAATCCCAAACTCCCAAAGTAATTATGGACCGTTGATCTTTTTAGCAGGTAAGAAAGGAATATCACCCGAAGTCACAAAGTCCTGAAGTGATGAGATATTTCCATGTCAACCAGGCCCATTCTACTCTGGGATTTATACAAAATTTTCATATAAATTGGATCCATTCCTAAATCATATAGGGGAGTTCTAATATGTTAGAAGAATAAACCGATAGCAGGGGCACTAAAGTAGCAGGGTCACCCGGATCACAGATTGTGACAAGATTGATGACCACACTTCATTGCGGGGATGAAAATTTCTCGAATGTTAATCTTCCAGAGCGGTACCACAATTGAAACCATGGTATATCTTGTGAGGTACATGGAAGTTGGTGGTGAATTGCAGGATTCGAAATGGTGTCGATCCAACCCACCCTGCACAACTTCTGCAATCACGTGATTATATGACATCAGGTCACCACCTCACTCCGAGATATTTTCACGTTGCACATCTAGTTGTCTTTAGTGGCCTCCAATAATCCACATGCATGGCATGATCAATGAAAAACTCATCTCTATCACTTTGAGTCATTTTCTTTCACAGTCTCAGTTCATTCGATCGCTCGCATCAGTCCAGTTTCATCGCTAGTGGTATTTTTTAATGATTCAGTTCAAGACTCTTTTAGTTTAAAAAGAACAATAAGTGGTCTTTTGTGTGTGATAAGAACCACTCTTTTGATTAAGTCAAGTGTTAAGTATACATTGTTGTAATCCAGTAGTAGTTTAGTCAAGTTAATAAGTCGTTCTACAATTGTTAATGTCAAGTTAAGTCTCAGTCCCAATAGGATGAGAGCCTCTGTAACTTTGATAAATATGTAGTTTTTGTATGTTTTGAGGGGTCTAAGTTTTGGGGAAAGGATAGAAATACATCATACTATTTGGACATGTTCTATGCATAGATTAAATCTCTCTACCTAGTGAATATAATATTGATGATAGTGTTTCATTCAAATGTTCATCTGTTTTATCTTATCTTGAATGCAGTTTTTTATTTGTGCAAAGTACATTTCATTTCCTTCAGCTATTGTATAACTTGTCTTTATTGATTTGCAACCTGTGAAAACAACTAATGCTTGGTAAAAATTTGTTTTTATCGCAACTTGAGGGAGTAATTGTGTTTTTGATACATGTTTAATGTCTTGAAATGATATTTAAAATTATTAAACTTCTTGCAGTAGACTATTCATTGAGTGGTTTGTTGTTTCCCTTTGTTTTTATTATTTCACTTGTCTGTCATTTGTGTACCACCAGCTAAGGAGGACCCTCATCCGTATCATTTTTCCAACCCAACCTTTCCATTGTCTCGGTAGAAATAACCCTCTAACTAACCAAAAAAAATTAAAAATCAACTATTCTAAACTTGAGGTGGCCTAGCTTTTCCCTTTAGCAATCAGGTATAGACTTTAGGAGCAACAAAATCCATGTCTGAATGATAAGAAGATGATGCAGAGAGAGAAATAGGCTTGCACTACAAAGTGGATAGGCTAGGAGGAAGGAAATATAACCATGTTGTATCTTTGTAAACGCAATGCACAAGCCTAAAGAAACTACCAAATGCATAATAAAGATGTTATTCATTGTGGAGGTACCCAGAGTTGAGTGAACCAGGTTAAATCTTGTGTCCAATGTATTTTATGTGATTTCTTATGGATTCTATCTGGATGCATATTATTTTATATTTGTCTTATGTTTAATCATTACACAATAATCACGACTATTAAAGTAATTGGTTATGTGGTAATTTAGAATATAATGATAGTATGGATTTCACGAAGTAGCTAATAAAGAACAAATATAGAACAACACACACATAACTAATAAGGAAGAATTAATAGAATGGTCACCTCCCACTCCATCACTACTCTAAAACCTAGTTCTTGAAGTCCCAATATATACCTTAGGTGATACTTCCTCTACGTATGTGGGTGATGACGAAAGGGCTGGTGTCTGAAGGGTTTTTTTGGTCAAATGGTAACTCAAACCAATGGTCTTACAACTGTGTGAACACTAATAGATGGCTATGTTTCCAAGACCTGGAATTTGTGATTCAAGGAATTTTTTTCAGGTCGGCGAAGAAAGATATCTCATAATGGTTGGAAAGGAGGGAATGATATTTTTCTTGACAAGAGAACATAAACCATTGGATGAGTCAAAAGAAATGGATGCAAAGGTATGTGTATATAGAAGAATAGGAAAAGGCCCAACAAAATTCAGAGAGAATCAATACACTTCCACCATTGAACATATGACAATAAGTTTGGCAGAGAGGTAGTCATATGTGGAAGTAGATAATATGAGGTATTGGCATAAGATCCTTCAGCTACATTTAGGACCACCACTGAAAGATGAAGTGAGGGTGATAGGTGAATTGGCCACTACATAGGTAAAGGTGAAGCAAGCATCCGATGAAGGAGAAGAGAAAATCACATCCATCACTGTCCAAGGGGGTGAAGAGATCACAAAAATAGAGGTAGAAATACTAAAGGAAATGGATGTAGCTAAGGGAGCCTCCCAAAGGTTCATGGAATCATGGAGAAGTAGGAAACAGACCTAAGTGGCTCAGGATGAGCCACATGTGAGTGTTGGGGGCCTAATTTTTGGGGGCTTGTTGGATAGAAGAAGTGCATAGAAGAATAAGCAAGATTCGTGAGTGCATAATTGAGGTGTATCTAGAAATAAAGCAGAGAGGGGAAGAAAGTATATAGGGGAATAAAGTAGCAGAAGAAAGTGGGAGAAATGGAAGGATGACAACATGAAGTGTTAAATACAGAAGGACATGGAAAAGGAGGAAGAACAACAACCACGGTACAAAAGAAGCATGTAGATGGAAAAGAAGGTGAAAGCAGCTCAAACAACTAGTTAAGTGGATTATTCATGAATTCTAATAGGGTTTTTTTATTGAACAAAGTAGGGTTTTAAGCCCTAGAATGTGTGTATAAATATGTAATGGGTTGGGAGAATAGGGTTTCCTTGTTTTTGGTTGGTTCCTCATTGTTAGATTCTTTGCTAGTCATTTTTATGAGCTTGTTCTATTTCATAAAAGAGAGGAATCCATGCTTGAATGATAAGGAGATGATGTGGAGAGAGAAAGAGAGAGAGAGAGAGAGAGAGAGAGAGAGAGAGAGAGAGGCTTTCACTTTAGAGAAAATAGGTTAGGAGGAAGGAAAGATAACCATGATTTATCTTGGTAAGTGCATAATAAAGAAGCCAGTCATTGTGGACGTAGCCTAGAGTTGGGTGAACCACATTAACTCTTGTGTCGAATGTATTTTATTTGATTTCTTATGCATTGTGTCTCGATTCATATTAGATTATATTTGTCTTATGTTTAATCATTGCTCAATAATCACAACCATTGCAGTAATGGGTTATGTGGTAATCTGGAATATAATGATAGTATGGATCTGAAATAACTAAGTATATAATAAAAAATAGAGATAGAACAACACACACATAACTAATAAGGAAGAATGAATAGAATGGTCACCTACCACTCCCTCACTACTCTAGAAACCTGGTTCTTGGAGTCCCAATAAATACCTCGGGTGAGAATTCATTTATGTATGAAGGTGATGCGAAAAGGGATAGTTTATGAAGGGTTTTGTTGGTCAAATTATAATTGAAACCTAGGGTCTTACAGCCACGCACAGTTCCAACAAATGGTTCCCTTGTCAGGACCTAAATTTTTTTATTAAGGGAATGTTTTAGAGGTCGATGGAGAAAAATATCTCAGAATGGTTGGAAAGGAAGGAATGGGAGTTTTCTTGACAAGAGAATAGAATCCCTTGGATGAGTGACAAGTAATGGATGCAAAGGTATGTGTATACAAAACTACATGAAATTTTCTTTGGAAAATTTCCTATTATTTTGAATGAGTGGCAATAAGGATTGGTGGAGAATACTAGAATGTACAGAAATGCAACGCCAAGGAATTGGAATCTTGAATTGGTAAGACACTTGAATTTAGTAAATAATCCAACTATTTGCACAATTGATTTTTGGTTTGATATCATACTAGGAGGATACATTACAAAGTTTCCATTATATCGTACTCAATCATACAGTGTTGCATAAAGGGAATTTTTCAAAGGTCCACATGGGAGGTTCATGAAACCATTGGGAATGTGGATAAAGATGTTGTTTTGTGACAAGTGCATGATAAACATTCAATCTGACTGCTAAGGGAATTCACGCATACCAGGGAACTGGGGGATGACAATAGGATAGTATGATAACAAGAGAAGAAAGAAGGAAGAAATGAAGAAGAAAGGGAGCGACTAAGGATGCAAAGGACTAAATAAGGTATACCAGAGGAAGAAGAGAAACTTGGAGTATTTCATGGAGGAAGGAGGTACAAGAGGTGGAAGACTAGGGATGAGAAAGGAGATCCACATAGTGATTCATAGGGGAGAGAACATTGTGCAATCATCCAATTTGTGGAAATACCACATATAGGAGGTGAAGGAGAGGAGTTAAAGTCTACTCCAGTAATATAGGAACCATTAATTCCTACTTGGATAGGGTCTTGTGTTGAATCCATGACCCCTTGTGCATCACCAAAATCAAAGATACCAATTGAAGACTTACAAAAATCACTTGTAGTTAGCTAGGGAGGACAAAGTAATAGTAATCAAGGCAGTGGAAGAAATGCACAAAGTAGGATTCAACCAACAACACCAAGAATGGGGATGACACAAAGCAACATGGTAGGGGTATACAACACCCTTAGATTCCCTGATTTCTAGGGGGTTGGTTCAGAAGACCCATAACAACATATGTTTGTCTGCGAGACAATTTGGACCACAAAGAATTTCCAACATGAGGCTGTATAGGTTTTGCAGTTAGCCAAAATAGTTCAAGGCCATACATTAGTTTGGTACATGAATCTGTAGAGTACTACACCTACAAGACAGACCATGGATTTGGTAGAGATAAGGAAAGCATTGTTGAAAGAGTTCAAGAAGCCAAAGTCGAAGTTGTAGTACATCACATAACTGAAGGATATTAAACATGTGAAAATAGAGTAGGTATGGGAATTTGATCAAAGGTTCAAGGATTTGATGGGTAGATTTACTTTCTAGATTCCCTATCAACAAAATTAAGAATGGTTTATTGCAGAAATTATACCACACATTCTTAGACTTTTGATTCAATAGAAGGTTGCATCGTATCTTGAGGTGATGGAAATTGCAATGAAATTGGAATCATCCCTTGTTGAAATTACTAAGACAACTGGGAGGGGGGGGGTGAATCATTTTTCACTGTGCTTAAACAATTTTAAGTCTATTAAAACATTTTTAATATTTCACCAAGTGACCATTAATATTATACATCATATGGACAACATAAATAATGAGCATCAGTCACACATAGGATATACATAGAGACAGATTTTCACGAGGAATCCCATAAAGGGAGAAAACCTCTTCTTCTTCGAAATGATAGGCAGTCTTTTAAGTTATGTACATCATCTATGTTTGAGCACCAACTCAAAGTGAGGCTACTACCTCTGTTTTGCAAGCTCCAAATTGTTGAGAGAACCAACTCTCTGGTTTCTCTAGCACCCACTAGAAGGAAGAACCAACTCCCTAAATATTCTAGCACCAACTGGATTTATACAAGCACCAACCTGTATACAGAAATTTTTTTGTTTTACAAAGCCCCACCCTGCCACCCTGTTTTTCTAGCCACAACTAGATAGAAGATACAACTTCCCATATTCAAGCATCAACTTGAATATTAGAGGACCACAGTCCTCCCTAGCACCACCCTTCCCCCCTAATTATGAATA
>ML796435.1:74861-93758 GCA_009831015.1 Picea engelmannii
GAAAGTTTAGAATGCATTGGTAAGAACCATATGTGATTCAACATGTAACAAAGAGAGGTTCTCTATAGTTGGAAACCCTGAATGGAGAAGTATTTGGAGGAATTGTGAATGGAAGTTAGTTGAAACTCTATAGAGATGGCCGATAGTATGTGTAGTAATATGGGCTATGCTAGAACAGATGTATCATAGTAATTGTACTATAGTAGGAAGATAAAACAAATAAAAACAAATAAAAAGTAGATATAAAAAAAGAACAAGAGTATTAAGGCATAAGAAGGGAATTTCACATCGGGAGGGAATTGCAACATAGAAGAAAAATACTGCGAAGAAAATAGATGTGAAAGAAAGAACCATTCCATAGTTTGGCCATGAAAAGACCATTGGAAGCATTAAAGAATGAAAACGATGATGATAATATGGTAATGATAGGTCATAAAGAGGCCGTATAATATTAAATGGTAAAATCCACTAGAAATAATGACAAATTGGAAATACAAGGGGAAAATCACACGATAGATTTGGTAATAAAGATGGATTTGTTTACCAACTCATCAACCTCATTGGAGGATTGGAAAATTTAGTTAAGGCGTGATGAGACATGTGCAATTGAAGAGGAGACACAAAATTTGTCGAAATTCACTAAGCATAAATCATTGTGACTAAGAGATGCATACAAGAGAGAGAAAACTAGAGCAAACCAGAGTGAACTCGAGTGATTCAAAGTTTAAATACAACTACAATAGAAAAAACACAGAGCCAGTAAACGAATATGTCGCATAAGACAATGGCCCCACTAAAAGTTGGAGTGCCATTGGCAGTGACACAAAGGAAATCCAAATGGAAAATAAATGCACCAAAGGTTAAGGAAGTACTCAGATTTTTAGATTCGGTGTCACATGAGATATTCCAAAGGGATTATATTCCATTAAGAAAAGACGATGCATCTCACATCAGAGTACCAACAGATGGGAAATACCCACTGGAAACATCATTATTCCCACCTAGTGTATGCATTGAAGGATATATGCTCAACAAGGTTGTCACCCTCAATTTCATGGATCATGATATCACCAATGAGCCAAAATTCCCGAAGATGGATAGGGAAAAATACTTGTGCGCTAAGAGCATATCAAGAAAAATAGTGATAGTGTTGGAGACATGGCTATGGGAAACATGATTGGGGAATTCGGCCATAATAAACCTAATGGAGATCCCACACTTTGAATGCAATCTGGAAATTAATGCTTGTGTGAAGTTACTACTTATATGCATCCATGGGGGGACATAGTGTCTTGACACCCTAGTGTCAATTGATATTTAGTTGATTGCACATATCAAAGGGCTCCCAAAATTTAGAGAGGATACAACCATTTTTTTAACAAGGCATGAGAGAGAGCCTTATTAGATGAAATGAAGTAAAATTTCCATACTTTCATGGAGAAAAGGGGATTGGATGTTAAAAAAATCAGTGATTACAATGCTTGATTTGTGACATAGGCGTCAGCCTGCAATTTGTTGTGCAAATTTCAGAAGGATGAAGTACCAGTTGCACTAATTGCAGCTCCAAGAAAATTCATTGAAGGGGTTCAAATGAACCGGGCCACCTTCTTGGTGAAATGTTTTTTACAATATTGTATTGAGGCCTAGGAAAAGGGAACATAATTTCACTATGCACAAATTTTGATTTTGAATACATTGGTCGGATGGTAGTTGTAACATTCCCCTGGCCAACCTTAGGCCGGGGTGCGCCACTCCAGAGCAACCACTCATGCTCTGACACCAATCGGTAACATCCTCAGTAATCAACTGAGTTATACCACCTATATTTACTCTTTTTATTGTATGCTACTAGAACATATACACACAACATTCTTGTGGAAGCTTTAAAGTTAAACTACAATTTTGTTTCTGTAACATACAAATTTTATATGGAAATAACAATAACTACATATATGCAACATTTACAGGAAATTACCCATAAGCACACAAGCAATCATAATCACATATATGCTAAAATCGTAACATAGGCATGTAAATAACAAAGCAACATATCATGTTATCATACAATTGGTACTTATCTTAGAAAGACTGTCACCAACTACTTACATACTGTCCACGAACCTCCCAACCATAGACTACATTGTTCATCATTCTCAATAGTGAGTCACCCCCGAGCTAGGACTAAACTCCACCAAGGGTAAAGGGCTCCTATCCAGGCTAAGGTTCAAGGACAACAGGAAAGCCTCTGTCTCAAGTGCTCACTCAACTAACAAACTACAACCTCTCATTCCCCACATGCCTATCCCACCCAAGGAAGTGTGCCCCTTCTCTACTCAATAGTCCCTCGGCTGCTCCACTTCCCTTCTAGGGCTTCAACAACAGGTCAGACCAAAATTCTCAGAGCATTGTAGCTGCAGTTTAGCACCTTCAAGAATCAATCCACAACAATTCTCTCGCTCAGAGAACTTCTCATAGGCCTGAAAACCCACTTATTCAATCCCACTACAAGATAAACAGGTACACCAAACAAAAGGAGGTATGGGAACAGATTCTAGAATGGTGAAGTATATGTCTCAAGGATAATAGAATGTGTGAGTGAAAATGGTCATGCAATCATTGACTGGATAACTGAGTGTGTATAGGAATCACTGTGAACTCTTCGTGAAAGTGATGGTGAGAATGATGGTCAGGATCTAGTCTTGTAAACAAATCCCCCCCCCCTGGAAAATATCACCCAAATGAGCTAATTCCCCCATGATATGAATGCATGTCCCCAATTTGACACTTGTCATATCGGAAGTTACTTTGGTCCACTTGTCTCCAACTTTAGGACTTAGGATAAAATAATTATCCATACTTTACATTTTAGGAATATCAATATAATATTCACTTGACTTTTGGCCCTCCCTTTCCCTAACTGGTGAAGTTCATTCCCCCATATCTTTTATCATGGTCGATCTGTGCACAGCGATGCATTTATATTAATCATGAGTCATATACAAAGTAGGTGTATTGGCCCTTTACATCTAGGCATTCTGGCCTAATACCAAAACATAAGTATCCCAGCTTATAAAAACCGGCTCACCAGCCTATAATTCATATCATCTACATGAAGCTCATTGTCCTCCATACTTCATGCACCTTAGTTACTATGCACGGTATCCTGCGATGTGCATACTACATCATTTTACTGCACAGTTCATGTGCACACTATGCCACATGATGTGCATTACCAAATGAGGTCAAAACATCTCACCAGCTTAATTATATTTATATTACATTTGAAATTGGGTTTGATCGATGGATATTACAATCCCCTCCCCTTATTTATGCACTATCCTCAGTGCATCATACACCCATATATAACAAAGTTTCAAAAATCTTCAAAATTATGCGGGTATTCTGTCCGCATTGCATCTTCATGCTCCCAAGTAGCATTGTCAGGACTGTACCAAGTCCATTGAACCTTTACAAGCCCTATGTCTCAGTTCTGGAGTTGCTTGATGTTTTGGTCCAAAATGCACACCGGATGCACTTGAAAAGCACCTTCTTGCTCCACCTGAATCACATTCCAATCAATAACATGATTAGCATTGGGTATATATTTCTTTAGAAATTATACATGGAAGACATTATGAATAGACATAGATGCAGGCAATGTAATCATATAAGCAACTAGACCAATCCTTTCTAGGATTTCAAAAGGCCCACAAAATCTAGCTTCCAACTTGGTACAACTTCCCAACTTCAGGGAACTCCTGTTAGCTTTCACTTTCAAGAAAACACGATCACCCACTTTGAATTCTCTGTGGGTTATTTTTTTATCGGCATAACTTTTCTATCTGTCTTGGGGAGCTTTTAAATTCTGCTTAATTTTTATCATCTGGTCCTCCATATCCCTGATAAATTCTTTCCCAACTATTGTCCTATCAGTTGGATTATCCCAACTCACTGGAGTATTGCACTTTCTACTGTAAAGTGCTTCAAATGGGATCATCTTTAATGATGCCTGATACCCATTGTTGTATGCGAATTATACCAAGTGTAGGTAGTCTTCCCATTTCAATGGTTTGTCCATCACATACATTCTCAGTGTATCTTCTATCACCCTGTTCACTCTTTCTGTCTGTCCATCAGACTCAGGATGATAAGTTGTACTAAAGTTCAGATTTGTTCTAAATCCTTTGAACAATACTTCCCAGAAATCTGAGGTGAATTTCGGGTCTCTGTCAAACACAATTGTTTTAGTAATCTCATGCAATCGTACCACTTCCTTCATGAAAATATCAACAACCTCTATTGCCTTGTGCATAGTTTTCAGTGGAATAAAATGGGTATCTTTCGTAAGCTTGTCCATGAACACCATGATTGAATCATGCCTCTTTCTTGTTCTAGGCAATCCCATAATAAAATCCATTTTCACCACAGGAATGTTTAAAGGTTGCAAAAACCCTGTTGGGTGTCTATTCTCATCTTTCACTTTCTGGCATTCCATACATCTAGCGATGTACTCGTCGATCTCTTTATTCATACCTGGCCAAAAGTAATGGCTCTTGATCACTGCCATGGTTTTTTGATATCGAGGGTGCCCTACATAAGGAACATTATGCATTTCATGAAAAATCATACATTTCAAGTCTTGGACATTTGGAACAACAATCATGTTCTTGTGCAACAATATTCCATCTATTCCCAACTTATAATCATCCACCTTCTAAAGTATCTTCCCCCGCTGTAGCATTGCTACCAATTCTCTGTATTGCAGATCTGCATTAGCAGCCTCTAGAATTTTTCTTTTAACATCAGTTTGGTACATGCTAATGGTTGAAGTATGTAACTCATGCACCTTCTTGTTGAGTGCATCAGCCACTTTATTCTCCTTCCCTTTGATATGATTTCTATCAAAATCATATTCGCTTAGAAATTCCAACCATCTGCTTTGTTTAGCATTTAGATTTGGTTGATCAAAAAAATATTTCAGACCATTGTGGTTTGTTCTTAGCTCAAACCTATTTCCCATGAGGTAGTGTCTCCATTTCCTCAAGGCATGCACTATGGCTTCCAACTCCAAGTCATGAGTGGAATAGTTTTTTTCATGATCCTTCAATTTCCTTGATTCGTAACATATGACAAACCCATTTTGACTGAGGAATCCACCAAGTCCTTCATTACATGCATCAATGCATACGATGAAGTCTTCTTATGGGTATGTTATCCTCAACATTGGAGCACTTGTCAATAATTGTTTCAAGTGTTGGAAACTTCTTTTACAATCCATTGTCCACTGAAACTTCACCCCCTTCCTTTTCAAGGAAGTGATTGGATGTGCAATCTTTGAGAATCCTTCAATAAATATTCTATAGGAACCTGCAAGACCCATGAATGATCTCACCTCTCTCACATTCTTCGATGATGACCATTCTTTAATGGCCTCTATCTTCTCAAGATCCACTGCTATCCCATCCTTTGAAATGATATGCCCCAAATAATGAATATCTTTCTGATAAAATGAGAACTTTGTCAATTTGGCATATAATTGTCATTCCCTTAATACTCGCAACACCATCCTCAAATGATGTTCATTCTCTTCCTCTAACTTGGAATATATAAGAATTTCATCCTAAAAGACAATGACAAACTTGTCCAAATACTCTCGGAAAACACCATTCATTAAGCACATGAAAACAACTGGTGCATTTGACAACCCAAATGGTACCAGTGTGAACTCATAATGACCATACCTTGTCCTAAAGGAGATCTTGCTAATATCTTCTTCTTTAATTCTTACCTGATGGTATCCTAATATGAGATCTATCTTTGAAAATATCTTTGCATGATTCAATTGATCAAAGAGGTCATCAATCCTTGGTAGAGGATACTTGTTCTTAACAGTCACTTTATTCAACTGTCTGAACTCAATGCACAACCTTAGTGTTCCATCCTTCTTTCTCACAAACACGACTGGGGCACCACAAGGTGACATGCTTGGGTGTATATACCCCTTCTTCAAAAGTTCTTCAAGCTTCATTTGCAACTCCTTCAATTCTGGTTTGCTCATTCTATAAGGAGTCTTTGATATTGGTGTTGCTCCAGGCATGAAATTTATAGAGAAATCAATGTCTCTCCTTGGGGGTAGTTTGGGTACCTCCTTGAATACATCCTCAAAATCTTCCAGGACTTCATAATATTCTAAATTTGGCACCTTATCTTTAGGTGTCTCTTCCAAATGAGTCACAAATATTTGACATCCTTTCCTATATCATTTCTTCAGCTGCAATGCTGAAATTTCTCTATGGCTACTGTCCTGGGAATTCCCTGTACCTTCCTTAGTTTCCCTTCCTCATCCATGAAAGTAAATGTTTTGTTGTGACAATATATGAGAGTGTCGTGTATGTCCAACCAATCCATGCCAATTAAACATTCATAGAAACCTAAAGGCAAGATGTTCAAATCCACCTTGGTGTTTAGTCCATTCATGTCTATGAGGCATGACTTAATCATATCATTAACATTTCTTCTGGGTCCTATAGCCAGTTGCACCAACCAGGATTTCCCATGCTTTCTTCTTGGAAATAGTAAACTTTCCACCATCTTAGGGTCTATATAACTATGACTAGTTCCTGGATCAATTAAAATAGCAAGAGTTTGGTTGTTGATCATACCTTCCACTTCAATCATGTGGGACTAATACTCTACTTGCTTGTTGTCCAAGGATGCATAAATCCTTGACACATATCTGCCCATGTCCTCTACTATCTCATCCTATTGTACATTGTGAACAACCCTATTTTTTTCACCTCTATGAGGACAATCTTTGAACCTATGGTCCCCTTTACAACCCCAACATTGTATAGGTGATTGTCTTGGCCCTTGACTCCCTGTGTCAATCACTCTTGGTTCTTTATGAATTTTTTGCCCTTGTGGATTACTTCTGAAGAATGGTGGCTTAGCTCCTTTCTTCCTTTGATCCATCTTGAATTTCTTATTCTCTTCCCAAGGCTTTTGGAAAGGTGGATTTTCTTTCTGCTGATCATATAAGCATTTAGGTCTCCTTATGGTCTCTTCTAATGTCTTGGGATCATCATACTGTATTTTTTCACTGATGAACTATGGAAATCCACTTAAATACCTTTGAATCTTGACTGTCTCATCCTTGATGAAAGAGACATACTTCATCAATTCCATAAACCTTCTCTCATATTCATCTATGGTTGTACTTCCAAGCTTAAGTTCAAATAACTCTTTCATTTTCTTGTCATAGTACCTTGTAGTTAATTATTTCTTCTCAAAATACTTGTTTAATTCCTTCCAAGTAACACTTTTCTATGCAATGTGTTGCACCTGCACAAGTTGATCCCACCACATGGAGGCCTTTCCTTTGAGTTTATAGATAGTGATTCTACCTTCTGCATGAGAAGAATAATTATGCAATTGAAAATGTTTCCTCATTCCTAGCAACCATGTTTCCGCATCTTCATCCTTTTTGTGCTCACCATCAAATGTAGAAGGTTTGGTTTTGTTCATTTTTCCTCGCATCTCATCCAACCCAGATATCTTATACCTTTTGATAGGGGATATACTGGAGCTCTTTCCTGATCTCTTATTGCAATTCCTTTGGGAATGATGGTGATGTCTAATAGCACTTTTTACTTTTCCTTTCTCCTCTGAATATTTGTGACTCTCAGATTTACTTGAGTCACTCTCCTTAACCAATTTTTGTTCTATTATGTTCAAACCCTCCAATAGCTTCATGTTGAAGTCATCCTACTAATTTTTGGCTTTCATAAGCCTTTCATTATCAGCTTTATGGCTTTAGACATCCTTCTGCAAATTCTTAATGGTCTCAACAATATTCATATCTTCATTCCTTTCTTCTCCATGTCTGTTGGAGTTCGTTCCTTCCATGCCCAAATGGACAGCCACCCCTCTGCTCTCATTTTGCTGACTGTAATTTCCTTGTTCTTCTTCCATTCTTATGGAGTCTAATTTGGTCTGATCTGATCACATTGTTGTTAATTCTGCAAAACATGTAGCCATTACAACTTATCAGGCTAAATTTCAACAATCCATGGGAATAAGAACCTTTTGATCCTATATACACATCAGAATTATCTCTCTCGATTTCCTGGTGTTATCACCATGGAAATTCTAGATAATACCTAAGTCTCGAAAACACATATGCGCAGTACCTTTAGAGATACACTCGAGAAAGAAGGTGGTTAGCCGAAACTACTTTTTCCAAGACAAGGTATCACGTGTCTTAATATGTCAAATCCACCACTCGTGGAGTGGGCGATGACTAGTCAGATCACCCTGCTTCACTCATTCGGCACTTCACATCCATGTGACATCATCTGAACACCACCATGTAATGAACTCAAAAGCTAATCATTTGAAATGGATTGTCCAAACATGGAAACCCAATGCTCTTGTACTTAATCCGACTGTGCTTCATAAATAGAGTTCTATAATTACCACTCCCCAAGTATAAAGATATTTGCGTATCCATAACTGAAGTAATATTCAAACTGTTTGACTTCCTTCTCTCTTTAAAGACACATTTCAGTATCCCCGACCTGAGATACATGGACAAGGATAAGTCGAGTGAGACTGGTTATTCAAGAAACATGCTAGACTTTCCTACGAGTAAGGACAAAAGGGTCCTTGTGCACATTTTAGTAGCTAAGTTCCACACAGAGCCGGCTATAGACTCATGATTGGAAACCATGATTAATCCCACTATAAAGGATTTAGTCATCAACAAGCTAGCCGCTAAGAAGAAAAGGAGAAAAAAATAGAAGAAGGAGGAATCTACGGCTGAAGTGGCCAAAAGTGTTTGAGAGAATCAACCGATTTGGTTAGACTCTTCTTTAAAGGCAGAGATCGCTAAGATGAAGGAAGTCTTCAACTAAAATAAGCATGTCTCAATGAATTTTGAACAACCAGTAGCAGAGGTAAAGAGTACCAGAGATGATAGGCATGTTCTTAAATGACCCCTTTTCAACAGGCTAACTGTTGTCATCCTCTTTTTGTAATTTTGTAATTATTACGATTATATAAATACAGAAATGGATTTTAGATTGTTTTGTTACAATTTCTAACTGGTAATGTTATGAATCTTGTTCTCTTTTATAGTAAGTTTTTCTTGTAATCTTATACTTTATTTTCATCCGTCTAAATCGGAGGAAATTAAAGTTCGGAATTCTTTTTAATTAATTAATGCATCGATGTAGTTGTGTGTTTCTTTTTCTTTTATTATTATGCAATTTAAACTTAGACTTATCGCCTTCCAAGCGACTTCGCACGCACTAAACTTTGACCTGTTCATTAATAATTAACTTGCATAGCAATATCACAAGGTAAAACTCTTTTCCACGCACCTAAATCTATTGTGCATTTCTTCTTCATCGCACCAACTACTTACGTGCACTACTCTGGCATCGTGCATGAACACCTACTGTGCATAGTTTCGATACCTCACACCGATATTCCACATGCATTTTCTTCCTATGCATGCACCATGTCAAGTTCAACATATTCCATCACGCCTAAATACATGCGCACACTACTTAATACACTGTCGTGACACAACTTATACTCATACCTATGCGTGTACCAACCAAACTCCTTTGCATTAAGAAATACTTGTGCACCACATGTGCACCTTACTATGTGTGTTCTCACCATGCAAGGTTAAATTCATTGGGTGCATATACACATAATAATATTCCGTGCGGTGCCACAATTTACCATGCACACTGGCATGCCAACATTTTCCCGTGTGATGCCAAAATTTACCACGCGCACCAGTATGCCAACATTTTCCAAGGACGCTTTGTGACTCCAATCCTGGTCACTTCGAAGTTCCTTTTCTGTGAATATTCTCTTCAACTATACCCCTCTAGCCCATCCAAGCTCAACTTTGAACTGAAGCTCTCATACCAATTTGTAACGTTCCCTTGGCCAACCTCAGGCTGAGGTGGGCCACTCCAGAGAAACCACTCATGCTCTGACAGCAGTCGGTAACATTCTCAGTAATCAACTGAGTTATTCCACCTATATTTACTCTTTTTACTACATGCAACTAGAACATATACATACAACATTCTTGCGGAATCTTTAAAGTTAAACTACAATTTTATTTCTGTAACATACAACTTTTATATGGAAATAATAGTAACTACAGATATGCATCATTTACAAAAAATTACCCATAAGCACACAAGCAATCATAATCACATATATGCTAAAATCATAACATAGGCATGTAAATAACAAAACAACATATCATTTTATCATACAATTGGTACTTATCTTAGAAATATTGTCACCAACTTCTTACAGATTGTCCACGAACCTCCCAGCCATAGAATACACTATTCATCACTCTCAACAGTGAGTCACCCCCGAGGTGGGACTAAACTCCACCCAGGGTAAAGGGCTCCTATCTAAGAAAAGGTTCAAGGACAATAGGAAAGACTCAGTCTCAAGTGCTCACTCAACTAACAACCTACAACCTCTCATTCTCCACATGCCTGTCCCACCCAAGGAAGTGTGCCCCTTCTCTATTCAACAGTCCCTCAGCTACCCCACATCCCTTCCAGGGCTTCAACAATAGGCCGGATGAGAATTCTTAGAGTGTTGTAGCTACAGTTTAGCACCTTAGAGAATCAATCCCCAATAATTCTCTCCCTTATAGAACTGCTCACGGTCTTGACAACCCACTTCTTCAATCCCGCTCCAAGATAACCAGGTACACCAACCAAAAGGAGGTATGGGAATAGGTTCCAAAATGGTGAAATGGATGTCTTAAGGATAACAAAATGCGTGAGTTAAAATGGTCATGGAATCATTAACTAGATAACTGAGTGTGTACAGGAATCACTGTGAACTCTTCGTGAAAGTGATGGTGAGAATGATGGTCAGGCTCTAGTCTGGTAAACAAATCCCCCCTGTGGAAAAGATCACCCAAATGAGCTAAGTCCCCCATGATATGAATGCATGTCCCCTACTTGACACTTGTCATATCGGAAGTTACTTTGGTCCACTTGTCTCTAGCTTTAGGACTTAGGATAAAATAATTATCCATGCTTTACGTTTTAGGAATATCAATATAATATTTCCTTGACTTTTGGCCCTCCCCTTCCCTAACTGGTGAAGTTCAGTCCCCCATCTCTTTTATCATGGTCAGTCTATGTGCAATGATGTATTTATATTAATCATGAGTCATGTACAAAGTAGGCACATTGGCCCTTGACATCTAGGCATTCTAGCATAGTACCAAAACATAATCATCCCATCTTATAGTAACCGTCTCACCAACCTATAATACATATCATATACATGAGGCTCATTTTCCTCCATACTACGCACACCTTAGTTACTATGCACGGTATCCTGTGATGTGCATACCACATCATTTTATTGCGCAGTTCATGCAGGCACTATGCCACATGATGTGCATTACCAAATGAGGTCAAAACAACTCACTAGCTTAAGTATATTTATATTACATTTGAAATTGTGTTCAGTCGAGGGATATTGCAGTAGAAACCACTCTATTATTAGTGCATGGAAATGTATGGTAGAGGTAGTGTGAATGTGTGATATTCCATCTTATGGAATACGCCAAAAAAAGGAGGTAATTGTATAATAATGTTACATTTTTTTATATTTTGATATGATCAGGAATATAATCAACCATACACCATGAATATCAGGAGAGAAAGTGGAAACATACAAAGACATTGTGTGATTCAAAGAATTCATGCACCACATGTATGTGTAGGAAAAGAAGAACCCAACACTCGAGTGGTTTCCAACAAACTATAGGTTCACATTGGAAGATGTATGCCTACTTGTGAATGATTGGGAATATGGGTGGAAAACCGTAATAGAAAAAATGTGGCACCCAGAAGAAGAATAAGAACAGGATAAGAGTGATGAATAATTAGCTAAGGGCCAAGGGAATGATCAAAATAATGGTGCATTATATGTGCTTGGGACATCAACAACAAAAGAACAATAGAAAGTTCTTGAAATAGAACGAAAAATAAAAGTTAAGGGGAAAGAGCTAGTAGTAGGTTCATGCAAGAAGTCCAAAGTACCCCCGATATACAAATTTAGCAATGATGATATGGACAAGATTGATTACCATGTATGTATTCCATGGAAGATGGAATTGAGGAAGCAACCAAGAAACAAGAAGAGAAAAAATAGAGGGTGCAGGATCAGTTGGAATCACTTGAGTATCTCTTAGTAGTTATCAGCCTAACAAAACAACGCAGGACTAAGGGAGGACCATCCATAATTTTTGGGAAGGAAGTTGAGGCTTCACATATAGCCTTAACCCAACTAGTATTCGATCACAAAAAACTCCATATTGAGACAAACACACTTGAATTTCCAATGTATGAATTACTAGAATAGGTGGGCGTGCTAGGACACCTAAACATAGTGGTATCAAGGATGTCGATACAAAGATTACAAGACTTGTATATAGGCCTATTGGAAGAGATTGAGAGTCGAGGATATGAAGAAAACTAGGAGTTGAACAAAATGATGGATGAAGGAGCTCAACTGCAACAACAATACGATGATGAACTTCAGTAGAAGAAGGAAGTTCAAGTTCGAGTATAGGAAGCAATGAAATACAAAAAAGAGGTTGAGGAAAGGGTAAATAAATCCTTCAGGGAAAAGAACAAAGATGAAAGTATAGAATAGAAAACAAAAGCGGTCGTTTAAAACTTATACAAAGCCACTCTAGAAGTCTCAATAGTAGTAGAAGCTACTATGGAAGAAAAAGTATTGAAGATCAATGAATTCATCAAAGGATTCTGATCATATATAGAAAACCTACAATTGAATAGTGTTCCAGGCACGCCACCATAAGTAAAAGAAGGAATAGAGAGAATGGCTATGACATGAGTCTCCAACATTAAGAATATAGAAGAAAAGTGTGTAACACTATGCAAGGAGAGAAAAACAATATAGATAGACTTAGTGGAAGATCCAGAGATGAAGGTTGTGGAGGACAAATTAATATAAGAATAGGAAAAGGCCAAACAAGCTTCAAATAAAATCAATACACTTCCACCAGTTGAACATATCACCAAAATTTTGGGAAAGGGATAGTAATACATGGAAGGAGAGAAAATGAGGGATCAATAGAAGATCCTTCAACAACATTTAGGACCACCATAGGAAGAATTAGTGAGGTTGACTAGTGAATAGGCCACTGCAGAGGGAAAGATGAAGCAATCATCCCATGAATATGAAGAAAAACTCATAGCATTAACTGCATAGGGGGGTGAAGAGATAAAAAAAACCAAGGAAATGATACTAAATGAAGTGGGTCTAGCTAAGGGATCCTCCCAAAGGTTCATCAAAGCACAAAGAAGAAGGAAATAGGCCTAATTGGTTTGGGATGATCCACATGTGAGTGTTGGGGGCCTGTTGGGAAAGACATTTTGGGATACAATTTTGGTAAAATCCTAAGCATAGAAGAAGTGTGCAGAAGAGGTGTGCAGAGGAAGAAGGAATATTAGGGAGTGTGCAATTGAGGGACATCCAAAATACAACACGTAGTAATAGAGAGAAGAATAAAGAAGAGAGAGGAATAAATAAGAAAGAAGAATAAAGAAGGAGAATAAAGTGGGTGAAAAGGAAGAATGAAACCCAGACGTGTTAAAGATAGAAGGATGTAGAAAATAAAAAAGAACAACTATCAAAGTGAAAAAGTAGCATGCAAATGGAAATTAAGGTGAAAGTAGCCCAAACAACTAGTTAACTGGAGTATCCATGCATTGTAATAGGGTTTTTGGGATGAACAAAGTAGGTTTTTAACACCTAGAATTTATGTATAAATATGTAATGGTTTGGGAAAATAGGGTTTCCTTGTTGTTGGTTGGTTCTTCGTTGTTTGGTTCTTTGGTAGTCATTTTTATGAGTCTTTTCTATTCGGTAAAAGAGAAGAATCCATGTCTAAATTGTAAGGATTTTATGTAGAGAGAGGGAGGCTTGCACTATAGAGAAGTTAGGCTAGGAGGAAGGAAAGATAACTACATTGTATCTTTGTAAGCGCAGTGCGCAAGCCTAAATAAATTACCAAACACATAATAAAGAAGCCAGTCATTATGGAAATATCCCAGAGTTTGGTGAACCACATTAAATATTGTTCCGAATGTATTTCATGTGATTGGTTATGGATTCTATCTCGATGCATATTAGATTAGATTTTTCTTATGTTTAATCATTGTGCAATAATCACGAATGTTACAGTAATAGGTTATTTTTTGATCTAGAATGTAATAGTAATATGAATTTGAAATCACTACATAAGAAATAAATAATAGAGATGGAACAAAGAGAAAAAAACTAATAAGGAAGAATGAATAGAATGGTCACCTCCCACTTCCTCACTACTGTATAAGTCTAGCTCTTGCAGTCCCAATAGATACCCTGGGTGAGACTTCATCTGCATATGCAGGTGATGCCGAAAGGGTTGGTGTCTGAAGGGTTTTGTTGGTCAAATGATAACTCGAACCTAGGGTATTACAACCATGTGTAGTGCCAATATCTAGTCATCATATGTACAGAGTGTGCAGTCGATGACTCCAAAGGGTCCTCGCAGCCCAGAGTAAAAAATAAAGGCAAGGGAAAGAAAGGTGATGGGGGAAATGATAAAATGATTGGTGATAATGTTGATAGGGAAAATAATAAAAAAGAGGAAGGTGATGTGTACTTGCAATATTTGCAAATAATATCACCTAACACATCTCTTCCTCAAAATCAAGGAATCCTAGCACTTGTTAATGTAGAAACAACCTGTTGTTTTGAATAAGCAATTCTATAGGGTCAAAATTAAATGGAAGGTTCTTCCTTTGTAGCTATAATAGATGGGGGAAATAAGGGTACCCCCATTCCAGAATACAAAACATCGAATGTCTATATGATGAAGTCATATCTTAATTTCCAAACCAGAGCTCATGATTATGGGAATTCTGAGTTTGTAAAGGAGGATAAGGAGTTACCAGTATTGTCAAAATATCTTCATATCGATAAATAGACAATATATCCAATGCATCACATACCAAAAAGTGTGTTTAAATGGACATCACATAATCCAAATACTATAACAACTCAAAATTATTCTATTGTTAAATATTTGGTGCAAACGCCTTGTGCTATGTCTGCACATGAAGTTCTCCATAGTTTCCCATCGCAGTGAAATGTATTGTTACCTACTTTAGGAGATACTAAATCCTATAAATAACTTTTTATCATGTTTTACACTTCTCAATTAAAACCTCTCCTTCCATATCATATTGTGTTTTAGATTGTAGTGGGTTACACCACGAAGTCATTTTTGAAAAATATTTTTTACACTATGGTGGGTGAAGGCACTTCAACGTGTGTTATGTCATTGCCATGTTGGTGAGATATTGGCTCACCTAAGTTATATTCATATTCTACATTACTTATGGAATTCTATGGTTGTTGTTTTAGACCACATGGGATTATTCCTTCTTTCCCTATCTAGTTAGAGGGAAAAACCATGTGCGTCGAAGTAGAAGTGGTCGACGCACCTCTTGACTATAATCTACTCTTAGAAAGAAGTTGAGAATATGCAATGACGACCATATTTTCCATATTTTTCCGATTATTATGTTTCCCTCATGAAGGGAGGATTGTCATTGTCGATCAATTGTCATTTTCTCGTGCGGATCCTGTAGTGAAAAAAATATCTGTGGTTACTTTGATTGAAAATTCACAATGGGAACCTGTGAATTGAGGTGTCGAGATGTATCCTTCTTGTTCAGTTTTTATATTCTTTACAGTGAAATTCTAGTCAAGGTTAATCGACTGACAACCAAAGGAATTGAAAACAAGTCAAAGGTCGAGGTTTCTCGACCAAGTAAAGTTGAAGTAGAATAAATCAACAACAAGTCAAAGGTCGAGGTGGTTCGACCAGGTAAAGTCAACTTCAAAGATATAGAAAAAAAATTGAAGAGGTAAAATGACAAGACGTCGACATGCAGGAATGTGGAAATTGATTGAAGATCAAATGAAGGTCGACTGGTAATCCAACTTGGTAGTCAACTATAAAAGAATCCTGAGATTCGTGGGATTTGTAGCGAATGATATGCGTGGATCTGTAACCATTTTTTGGGAACTTTTATTTAGGTATTTTGGTACTATAAATCCCATAAATAAGCCATGTTGCAATTCTAAAAAAGGCTTATTTCTAATCAATAATCATAGAGGTTGATGGTCATGTAGATGTAAGTTGTATTGGCTATAGGGTTGTTCTTGTGTAAGTCAAGAAGGTGTGATGTTTATTGTGTCTTAGGTGTAGACCAAGGTTAGGAATGTAACATTTTATTCTAAATGAATAAGATAATAAGAGAGAAGAATACTCAAGGAATGATGGTTTTCCCATTTGGTTTTCTAGAGTAAAATCATTGTGTATTGTTTGTTTTCTTTGTTATTTACTTTCTTGTTTAAATATTTCTTCCTCTTTTCTGCTAGGTTTAGTGTGGAAGTGTTCCCCATTTCCTAACATGTGGTATCAGATATTGGTTTAACAAAATTGGATCTGAATTAATCCCTAGGTTCAATAAGAGTTATAAGTCATAAATATTTAAATATCGTGTTAAATAATGGAGAGAAAATCGAGAATAGAGATCAAAAAATTCAATGGTCATAATTTTGAGCTTTGGAAGCTTAAAATTGAAGATATCCTTGTAGATCGAGAACAATGGGAAATATTCTATCCAGGTATTGTTCTAATAGGTATGTCGATGGAATAATGGGATAAACTTGAGAGAAGGGAAAGGAGTACAATTTGACTTTTTCTTGCAGATTAGGTATTGTTGAATGTCTCAGGTGAATATTCAAATAAGAAATTGTGGGACAAGTTGGGAAGCTTGTACCAGTTGAAATCCTTGGTAAAATATTTTTTTCTCAGAAAGAAACTGTGTCTTTTGAGGATGGCTGAGGGAAGTTTGGTAACAAAGTTTTTAAATTTGTTTAATACCATTATAATCCAGTTATCCTTTGTGGATATTAAAATCACTGAGGAGGAGAAATGTGTTAGCCTATTATGCTATTTTCCAGACTCATGGGATAGCTTATTCATGGATATAGGGAGTAATACAACCACATTAGCACTAGAATATGTGGTTGGATATATACTATTAGAGGAAATGGGAATGAAAAATATGAAAAGATCGGATAAAGATGCATTAGTGGTGAGAGATCGACTGATTGAAAGATATAAAGGAAAATTCTCCGATAGAAATTCTATGTTGAAGGGTAGATGTAAATCCCATGTTAAGTCAATGAGAATATTCTTCAAATGTCGTAAAGTTGGGAATTAAAAAAGGGATTGCAAGTCGAAGTTAATGGAAGTCAGAACACGATACAACGAGAAGCAATCAACTGAGCAAAAGATGACTCCAGATAAGAGAGATGATGTGTATCTGGTGTCAACCAATACACAGTTGGATCAAGATATTTGGTTGATTGACTCAGGAGCATCCTATCATATGACACCACATAGAGAATGTTTCTACGAATTTGAATGATATGAAGGAGGATATGTTTTCTTGGGGGAGGACTCAACAACCAAAATAGTTATATGGGGAAGAGTTTGATTGATACTGTAGGATGGGAGGAGGATAACTCTTCCAGGTGTGCTATACAATCCAAGTTTTGAAATAAATCCGATATATGTTAGCAAGATGAGTGATGCAGAGGTGCACAATCTATTTCAGAAGTATTCGTGCAAGATGGTCAGAGGTGTGATGGTATTAATGAAAGGTGGAAGATAAATACTTGATATATATAAAATATATATTTAGTATTTAATAAATTTATTATTTTTCATCCTATTCAATGTACAACAATGTGTATAAATACATGTACATGAGTAGAGTCACATGTTTTTGTCCAAGAATATGTGACTTTACATTTAAAAGTATAAATATTACATTAATAATTTAATTAGTAATTAATGAGAATTGTAATATACAAAAGATATATTACAAGTCATACCTCCTAAAAATAATCTTTGTCCTTGAAGGATAGGTAAATATGAATCTTTCATCTATCTAACTAGTGATGTTTCCTCACTAATTACAAAGTTTTTAAATATACTCCCAATTATTAGGTATTCTACAAAATAGTGTGCACATCCTTGAAAAGTCATATAATCAATGCAAGGCAGCTTGAATGCTCAGTTTCAAGAAGTCAAGTCTAATAAAGGCATGTAGCCTGTAAGTCTCCAACAATATCAAAATTGACCACACCACCAAATTTGGTCATTGTTGCTTCAAAATGTGATGCTCACGATGTTTTTTAAGGCAAATATAATACACACAAGAAATTTTTGGAATACGTATGTTCCTCTAAAGTGCGAGAAATCCTTAAAGTTGTTGAATTTTGTTTTTGTACATGAAGGAAATATTGGATGATTCCATCCACTAAAGTTGACGTTGGTTTTCTCAATACTATAGTGGGATAGCTCTTATACTTTCTTAAGTCATGTTGGATGCTTAAACACCTAGTAAGAAATATTTTTCATAAAGGCATGATTTGAAGGCATCGACGACATGGAAAATGACCCACTAGGAGGAGGGAAGTTGGGATTCATGGTGTTGTTAGGACTCGGAAATGTCATATTTTCATCCACCTTTCCCTTCACTATTCCTTACATTTCATCGCCCTATTAAACCTTCATCATACCATTTTTATAAATACATTTGGGTTTCACATTATTATTTTCCACTTTATTCATTTTAGTATTAAAAGTGAATTTATGATTAAATATTAGAAAATATACATGTTTTCATATATATCTCAATTATGTGTGAGCTTTGTAATATGTAGGAATAT
>ML796435.1:129632-172880 GCA_009831015.1 Picea engelmannii
AAAATGCATGTTTCCTAATATACCTACCATACTTCCTCTCAAAAAGCATTGGGCCTTCCAAAATAACTCAACAAGGGTGAATGAATCCACCGGAAGAGGAGCTAGTGAAGGTATGAACAATCAGTTATAATGAGGGGTGAAGGGAGCATACCCTGAAAGTATTGGTGATATTTCCCAATAGCTATTCAAAATATGATTGAGGTGCAATTACAACCCTCAATTGTCACCTTGGGTAGATAAATCCAATTTTTTTTCTACTAGGATACCTCCATCAAGCACAACATTTAGATTTTTTGCCTCAGAAATCGGTCACAGGCTGGATTCTTTCCAAGGGTTGGGTGACCCAAGGAGGCATGCATAGAACAATTGGACCTAGGCATTCGAACCTTCATGGGTGTCTCCTTGCCTTATGGTATAGGGATGCTTGAGTGGGAGGATTTTGGCAACCTAATTCACAAATTTATAAGTTTCAAAATGAAGAATGATGATGGGGAGTTATTTGGATCTCTATCCCTAAAATTGTGACTTAGAATACCAAATTATTTTGTGTTCCTCCTATGGAGGTTAGAAAGTGGATTGATTATGGTTGTTTTTAGAATGTGAAAAGGGATATGAAGTTTTGGTCATGTACTAACTTCATTTTTTTATGGAGGTGTTCTCAAAGACCCTTTTCTACACAAATAAAGCTCGCAAGATTTTAAAGTATCTAGAAAAATGGATTTTTGAATAAGTGAGAGTGTGTGCAAGGAGTGGTGGTGGTGAAACAATTTTTTAATCAGTTAAATTCAATATTTTAGCATGGTGGACATCGTGTGGTACTTTACTTTCCTTGTTTAGATAACTTACTATATTTTTTCAAAATGACCCTTGCAAACAAAATGAAATCCTAAGTTGTCATGGTGAGTCTGATAATCCTTATCTGACCCCTTTATCTTCCTAAGGTGTTTTGTAATCTAGAAATCTTTAAACTAGTCCTAGATTATGAGCATGTGGGTATGTGTGGGCCCTTACAAATTTTTTGAACTCCCTAGGTGACTTACTCTAATAATTTGAAAATTATCCTAGAATTGCAAGTATGTGGGCATATGGGCCCTTACAACTCTTTTAATTGTCGATTAAGTAAGTTGAGAGGATTCACATATTTTTTGAAAATGATTTGATTTTTCCAACGGAGATGGAGACTATTATCACCATTAACATTTTGTGTGAAATCAGGATTTATGGACTTAGCGAGATGCCAGATTGATTTGGAATCTTAACAAACTAGGTGAAACGGATAAATATGGCAGGGAAGGGATAAACTGATAGGGGCGCTAAGGTGATCTAACCCGATGCATCGCAGATCGCATCTTCCCAGATCAACGGTTGAGGATCATTTTGGGGGGAGAAGTTGCACAAAGGATAATTTCAGAAAGTGGGTCGAAATCTAAACTGTGGTTTTTGGTCAGGACCACGTGGCACCACCAAGTTCATTTCATGGTGAATAGCGGGTTTCCCCAAACCATTTTCTCAGGCTCCTGAAATTGGAAAAGTATATAAAGGGAATTGTTTGGTTATTTTATTATTTTTCAAAATATTGGAGCATTTGAAACTTGGTGTGACCACCTTCATTCAACTGCAACTCAATAGTACACCAATTTCACATTGTTTCCTCTCATTTCCAAGTATTTTTCATCGCCCCCATGGAACCTATCATAACTTCAGTAAAAAATAAAGACCCTGTGTCTAATGAATAATACCTAATTGACCGAGATTCATATATTTTCAACATCGAAATCACCATTTTTCCCATCTCTGTGTCTAGAAGAAATCTGTATGATAATGTAGGAAAAAATAAATCATTCCTTGAAGAATTCTAGGACACCATAGTCCCGTATGCTATATAAATCACTTTCCCCTTTCCCGAATTTATAGGTTGGTGTGCAGAGAAATATTCACATGAAGAAAAGGTTGTTGTGAATAAACAAGGTTCTGAGGTCATGTGTAGGGTAGAGAGTCTATCAATTCAAGATGCCCTCAGTATACCAAAGTCTTTCTCTATAGTGTCTGAACCTTTCAATGAAAAAAAGATAATTAGGGTATACAAAGCGTGTCCATCAGAGGTCCAATATTTGTTTTAACAGACAATTTTCAAACTAGAACATTTTTTAGAGAGTCTATCTTTTCCAATGAATGTGAGTGTCATGGTTATTTAAGTCCGATGGGTATGTTCCCTATTGAGTCAAATTTTAGTTCTAGATAATGACAAAGATGTGGTTGAGGTCATGATATCTTTCCAGTTGACATTTTTTCAGTCAGAGTTTGGTATGTTGGTCTGTATCAATGTCGATCAATTCATAGCTAATTATATACATAAACAACTAGTGAAGTTTCACTCTCGAAGGCATTTACGATATTACACCTACTTGTTGAAGATTTTCCTAGAAAAAAATAAGAGATAATTTCATGAAGCAACATTCATATAAACTAAATGTAAGAGGATTGCATTGCTCATATTCATCAACAAAGTTATGTCCAGAGTTTGCATTTTGATTTTTAGCACTCGCCTACCTAGAGTTTTGGATGACATGAGGAGCTATCTACAGCCAAATCTAGAAAATAGATTGGGGGACTAGATATTATTCATACATTCAACAATATTGTGGGTTTATGGTTTTCATGAATCCCCCTATATATTTCCTATTTTTCTGACCCCCAGAGTCTTTTCCCCTGAATTCATTTGGCAAAGAATTATAGTTGAGACAAATCATTTCCTAAAGTTGCGAAAAGCCTCCAACCTCAAGTTCCCTTTCATCATTGGCCCTTTCAATGTCAAAGATAGATCTTGTTTATCTCATATTCAAGAAAATCCCAAACAGTTTGGTTTTGCACATCTACAAAGAAGGATATATGATCCACACCAAATCATGTCCAAGAGAAGGTTGATGAACAAACAGGTCCCTTATGAGCATGAAAATGTTGAGGGTTTTAATAAATTGGCAAATATAGACATTTTTGTTGACATAGAAGCAATCCTGCAATCAAATCAAACACAGTAAGTGGAGGCAACCCTACAACAGATTTAAAAATGACAAACCCTGTGAAAATGATATTCAAAGTCCCCAAGGTGAATTTTTACAACAAGAGAAGCAATTCAGAGGCCATGGGAACCAGTATTCAGCAGACTGCTCCTAATAAGATAAATATTGCATAGTATCCACATATAGTGGATTTAGAGGAGGAAGATCCTAAAGAACAAGTAAATCTAGATATGGTGGAAAGTGGCATTAACATCATGTAGAGTGAGAAGGAAAGAAAACTCCAAAGTGAATGTGGCTCAAGATCCTTTAGCAACCAAAAACAAATCTTTGACAAAGCATATGGGGAAGCTTATCAATATATATAAGATTTGGAAAAACAATATGTTGAGAAAGGAAACATGACTCTAGGTGAGATGAGGGATTTAGTCCCTGAAGTGGAAAATATTTCTCAACACAAATCTTCTTTGTTCACATTAAGAGATGTTCAGAAAAGTACCTTTAATATTGCAGATGAAAATAAAGACAAGGTCTCTGAGATAAATATAAGGTATGACAACATGAGCGCTCCAGACAACATCAAGTTTCATAAGAAAACCAATGATATGTTGTATTCTGATTACCTGAGTCTAAGCTTGAATAATTGAAATATTTCATCTTATGCAATGAAATTGGAAGGGAAGTTGAGGCAAGAAAAGGCATCCAGCAGAGCCTGACAGACTTGAGTCAAGAGGATAGAATCTGAAGTCCCTCAAGGAGTGAAATCCTCATTGGATTAAAAGGAAATCAATTCAAAAATTGAAGAATAAGTTGAAAATGTTTGCGATGGAGCATCCACAAACAATAGAATTGGTTTCTCTCAAATAAGAAAAGGAAGCATTTAGACAAGAGGCATTGGACTACAAAGATAAGTTGTTGTAGCTAGAGAAAAAAAAGATGAAATGGTCACAAGAGGAAACAAAATTGTTGAACACGGCTATAGTTGTACCTCCCACTACAGAAGCTAGCCCAAAAACTGAAGAACTTGTAGAGTCTATGTCACAAGTTAGCCTAAAAGAAGGGGAAATCAAAGGGCTAAAAGGGACCATAGAGAAGTTGAAACGAGAAATGAAAGTAAAGGATGAAATAATGGCTAAATTTACAAAGGAGAATCAAGCCTTGAAAGAAAGGATAGATAAGATGAAAATAAGATTAAGAGTCAAAGGATTGTTGTAGGGAGCCAAACATATCATCTGGGATTCTATATCTATTGAAGATACAAAGTTTAGGGTGTATTTAAACTTCATCAATGATAAAGACAACATAGCCATCATATCCAAAAGAAGATGCACTATTGTGAATGAGAATTTGACAAAGAGCCATCAGAGTGGGCACAAAATGCCATAAATATACTTAAATCCATTCCTACTGCACAAATTCAGACCATTGGAGTTAAATATATAAGTGCATTGATCATCTAGGTCATGAGGGTTATTTCTAAACATAATCTACTGAAATCAGTCCAAACCAAGGAAACACAGATGTAGAAAAGTGTGCAAGAGTGCAAGGATCTATTCGAGGAATTGTTTATTAAAGGCCTCCCACTATTTTTGGATGGAAAAGGGAAATTATATGATCAGGAAGAATGCAATGCTCTCCTCACTCAGTGAAGAATGGATCACTCCAAGTTTGAAACCTTGGAGGAAAACATGAAAGGAGCAACCCTCGTTGAATATCTGATTATAGATTTTGAGATTCTAAATCAGTTTAAATCAGTAAAAATTGGACTGCCATTCATGTCATATTCTTCCTGCATTGAACTAGAGATCCTAATCAAAGAAATGATAGATTATGACATCCCTTCTGACTTGCAATGGAAGGAGATAATATGACTGGGTAGGACAAAGTGAAACTTTCCAAGGTCCAGTCGATGATGTCCAAGTGTCACTGAATATGGAAGACCACATAGAGGACTAGAGCAGAACAAGCGACAGAGAAAGAAACTGAAGCATCAAAGGATTCAAAATCCAAATTACCAAACTTTTTCTTTCTCATCATTGTAATCGGTATCAAACCAAAAAAGTTATTTTGTAATTATTGTAATCAGTTTCAGAAACTGAAATGTTTCATTTTTATCATTGTAATTAGTTTCAAACTGAAGGAACTCAACTGGTATAAATATCATGAGTTCTACATATATTAGTTTTGGCAGAAGTGAAAGGGCATGATTGTAGTTATTTTGGAACTTGAATTTAATTTTTTGAAGATGAATTGAATACACATGCAGAAGTCTTGAAGTTTCCATGAAAATATTCTAATGGTGGTGATTTGAGTTTTGTCTCCTCTCTTTGTATGTATTTATTGTATTTTTGATTTCATATTCATTGTCTTCTATTTAAATTGGATATTCAAAGGCCCATAATTCATCTTGTGATGCTCTTGGTTAAGGAAAATTAAACTGTGTTAAGTTCTTCTTAACTAATTCATAATTCATTTATTTAATGATCTGATGCAATTATATGTTTTCTTTCCTTCATACACTCTGAAAATTTACAAATTATAACTCATATTTATCGCCTCATTTAGCCTTTATCCTCTAGAGAGTCATACCAACCAGTCATTTCTTCCTTTCATTTTCATAAGTTTGACTCCATATCCCTAAGTGTCCCTCCCCTTCCTTGGAAACAAAATTATAAAAACCCTCCAAAAACAACAAAACCTAGCCACTGAATTGTTAAAGAAAACTCATTATTAAATACCAAGTGACAGGAGAGAGCCCTCTATAAATTGAGCAGGCTAGTACCTAGCTATACAGTTGGTTTGTAGGTTACCTCTGTCATTTTTTTTATTATCTAAACAAATTTACAAAGTGCTAACATTCTAGCGTCGTTGTCGAGGAACGAAAGTGAAATATTCCCTGGGAAAAGAACAACTTAAATATTTCGATTTGTTTCCTGAGGGTGACTTTGAATCAAACACCTTATTGGCTGAAACTAAATCTACCATGGTGACTCCATTATCAAGATACCAGTAGCATAAAGTAGTTCGATCTAGAAATCCTGACTCCCAAGATAATTCATACAAGGAGAAACCCAGACCCATAAACAATAATCCATATGTCTGACCCTAAGAAGATTATACACAAAATAAAAGAAAATCCAATAATCCCAGTTGTTTTCCTAGACAAATATCTATCCTTGCCCAAATATGGAGTGATAATCATTGAAGACCTTAATTTTGATTCTAAATTTGAGAAAACTATGTTCAAAACTAAATATGAATCTTGTTTGAACAAAATCATCTTTGATGAGAAGAGGTTCCAAGATTTAATTTTAGTTTCCTCTACTAAACCTATGGTGATTCCTAACCAACAACCACTTCAAGTCCTTACTGTAGCTATGGAATCTAGGTTTTCCCCTCTTGTTCTACCTACCCAATTACATGATTTACCCCGGGAATATAATCAGAGGACTAAGTTGTATGATATTGAAAGAAATGTGTTATCCAAAAAACACTTAGATTGGTCCAATGATTTTGTAGACGTATAAGAAGTAGATTTTGAAGATGCAAATATGAGGTTGTTTTCACAAAGTCTTGTAGGAGAAGTCAGGAAATGGTTTAGAGCTCTCCAAGCAATAAGTATCCAAAATTATGAATCCTTTGAAACAAGTTTTCTTGAAAAGTGGGATGACAAGAAAAAAACCCTTCGGTTATTAACCCAATAAAACAACATGAGAAGGTCACCTGATGAGACCGTCCAAGAGTTTTCAGCTAGATTTATCAAAGTTTACAACTAAATTCCTACTGAATTAAAACTTCCTCCCAAGGATGTTCAACTTAGATATGTTGACTCCTTTGAAAGTGATTTTGTTTTGTTGTTAATGGAAAGAAGATCCACTTCACTAGATGATATGATGAGTGATGAAATAGAAGTAGAAGTAAATCTAATGCCTTCAGGAAAGATCAAATATAATTATGACAAGGACATGAACAAGGTTCAAGATAAGGCACAACCTTCAACCTCACAATCATCATAAGAGAGGTTTGAAATGATGATGAATACCATGGAGAGGATGTCTTTATATAATAATCCTAACACTAGAGAACAGGATGATGTTCCACTCAGAAACCAAAGGAGACCAATGATTCCACAAATCAGACAAACAGATCAAAGGAATCAGGGTGATTAGCAAATAAGACCTCCCTTTCAAAATAATTATGTAAATGAAAATTTTGATGGGAATTTTGAAGACAACATGCATTGTTGTGATGCTAATGAAACATAGGTGTTTTTGAATAAAGAATAATATCACCAATTCATGGATGCAAATTAAATATTCATGCAAGAGAATGATGAAAGGTTGTCAGTGGAGAAGGAATATTACCAGACAGGGCTGTAGAATACCATCATGCAGTTCTAGAAAAAATATAATCTTTGAAACAAAAAGGTGCATGCAAATCCTCCAAAGGTAAATCCTACCAAAGAATCTCAAAATAACACACCTTCTTCAAGCCCACCTAAGAAGGACTCTGTTGTAAAATATGTTGTGGAGAAGGGAAAGAAGAAAGAAGAAAGTACGTGAAACAAGAAAGGAGACAAACATTAAAGAGGTAGAGAAAACCTCTTCTTCCTTTAACGTTGAAAGTGTGTTATAGGATAAATCCGTAAGTGCAGACACAAACCAATCTCCCTAGATCCACCTAGATCTAGAACAAAGCAAGATAGAATAATACTCTTTCCCTAAATTTCAACTATTGAATAAACTTGGAGGCAAGAATCATGAACATACCTTATGATCTCTTCCTTTGGTCTTTGTTGTTCAACTTCACTCCAATGCTCTTGTGCCATCAAGACCACAATAGTACAAACCAATCGAAGTGAAGACAACTCAATATATTCAACAGTTAATCTATGTATATGATCAAGGAGTTATACAATAAAGTGACATTATCTTTATGGGAAAGGGACATATTACTGTATTATATTGATAGAAAGCAAAGATTACAACCTGAGCCTTGATGTTGCAAACCATATTTCGATGGCCCTTAGCTTTGACACACACACTTTCTCACTTGCATGAAGAAGATAAACCACTTTTGATAACCTTGCTGGAGTTCTTAGCTACTGTAGCATCAGTCCTTCACACAATCTTCTTACTAATTCTCCAATAAATCTCTTGCTAGTTTGCTTCCAACCTTTTCCATGAGAATCCCCTCAATATATAAGAGATAATGAATTAGTTACTTGGATAGGAATGATCCCAAAATATCAGGAAAGTCAGTACTTAGATAACCATTCAAATTCCATCTCATCTTTCTAAAAGATTCCCTTCTAGAAGGTTCGAGAATTCATCTTCTTCCCTTCTTTAGAAATAGTTCGCACCCTAATAGTTAGGCACAGTGTGAACTTCTTGCACCCTGGCTTAATTTAGCCTGCAAGAATCATGCATTCTCGCAGGCAAATGTATAGGCAGCCTACGAACCTTCCTCAAAACTGTGATTTCTGGAAAGAGATAAAGATAACTTTTCTCAGGAGAAAGTTATAAAGATAAAGATAACTTTTCTCAGGAGAAAGTTCTAATGAAGAGCCTGAGTACACCATCATCAATACATCATCATGCATCACGACGACCAAAATTATGGATAACAGAATTCCCCCCAAAGTCTGATATTGGAGCCAGTGATAGTCAATAGACTTTGTAAGCTGCATATGTGTGTCGAGAACCAAGAGCGCATCTAATCGGAAACCTGCAAACACCCAAGCATCTCCAGAATATCATATGTACCAATTTTGAAGGTAGGCATTCCCATACTTATATCATAGACCGATGACATCATAAACAAAGATCATGGCCACCAATCATACATTGTGGATCCATGACGTCACAATATAGCATAGCCACCTGAATAAACTGTGGATCTATGCAATAAATTTCAAATCAAGACGACATAGCCACGAAACATACAAAGTGGATCTATGTGTCGCAAATTATACATACTCCATCGCAACCTGGATCACAAAGATAATATCCAGGGTCTTCAATCTCATCGCCCCTAAAGTACGAATCTAACCACGTGATTACATGTGTTGAAGTCGAACATGGTAGAAACCACTTGATTACCGGTCATTGATGTAACCGTTAACAAGTGCGAGGGAAATCACCATTGATGTCAATGACTCCCAAGGTAATATAGTACAATCCATCGACTGTGAATAAATGATTTGATGTCAAACACTCGGCGGAATCTTTCGATCAGAGGTCAATGATGTAAACCCACTATCGAAAGCGAGGAAACTTGCCATTGAGGCATGCAAGCTCCAAGGTACTAAACAGTTTCTAAGTCTTGATTCTAGATAATGAGATGAAGTCGAAGGAACAAAACTCGTCATAGGAGGGCCTTGATGTATCCCCCATCAATGACACGAAATAAGTAACAGAGTTTGAATGTGAAACAGAGCATTTAGCAAATTGGACTGGACACAGGGAAGTCCGACACGAAGAGAATGGATAACTATAGATGGTTGACTCAATACAGGTTTCAGATGGACTTCTCTTGAACATATGAATGACATGACCAATGATTTGGTAGCACTGACTCAAAAATGACACATGGAATGACCTTGTAATCAATCGAAAGAGAGACAAATGAATTCCCAAACCGGCTTCAAATGATGAATATGGGGTGTCATGTTCAAGAGCGACACTTACTGCCAATCAATACAAAGATGAAACATATCCCTTTCCTAAATTTTCCCCCACCATTTCTGGCAAGTACCTCTTTATTTTTACCCAAGATTGAATAGGATCGCATATGCTTGTTGATATAAGCTCATCCTTCGGATGAGTCCTTTGGAGTATTTTTAATGAACCCTAAGAATGAGTGGTTCGGTCCCATCACGGGTCTGTCAATGTTTGTTTAACGAGTCCAAAGATAGTAAACTCGAAGGTTTTTCAAGATTATAGAGTTTGGAAAAACACTTAAAAAGAGAACACTCTCATTCGTTTTTCGTAAAATAGTCTGGATGAGACCGAAAAGAGAGAAATTATCGCTCACCAGACGCATACTTCAAATACTTTATCCAGTGTGAAAATAGCAAGGTCGCTCGATGATCTTTTCATGTTTAGAGAGTCTGAAAAGAGCTTAAAGAGAACTCCAGAGGGGTTCCTTTTTCGTATAACCTTGGTGAGCCCGAAAAAGTGATAAAACCATGCTCGATCACATTCTTATGTTTTTCACGAGCCCAATAATGGACAAAAAGATGCTCGAGGTTTTATGTAAAAACCATAAAAAACAATTAAAAACACACCATAATGGAGAAAAATATGTCCATAACCTTGTTTGCAATCATCAATATTTCACACCTGCAAATAATTACACTCATTTTTATATTAGTAATTAGGTTTAAAAAATAAACAAACATAAAAACCCAAAAAATGACATAGTAAAAAGTAAATTAAAATGAGTAAATAACCATTTTTACCATATCATTTCACATTTTAACTATTGAGTTCCAAAACCCCCATTTTACCCTCCGAATTCGGCGTTGATTTTCGAGAGCTACAAGAGATCATTTGATGAGCCGTCTGCAGCATTACGGTAATCTCTTCATTCTTGACCTTTTCATGGTTTAAAATTTTGATTTCATTGGTTAGTTTTTTTATTTTTAAATGGCATTTTTAACCCTACTTTCACATAGTGATTCTCGCAGGTAGCCCATACGGGACCTGCGAGAAAGATGTGTTCTCGCAGGTGAGATTTGAGCCACTTGCAAGGTGTTCTCACTGTGTATAATAAGGCAGCTGCGAACAACGTAGAACTCAAATTTTTTTTAAATGTTTAGCCAATGAAAAAGATTCATATCATGAATAAAATCATTAATCCTCCTTGTATGTTCCTTATGCAAATAAATAGCCACAAACATGGTGCTCGAGTGGCGAGAACGAGAACATGAGGAGGATAATGCAAATGCTGAGAATCATCCTCCCACTATAGCTGCATTGAGAGATTGTGGGCTCTTAAAATACTTTCGTATCCTAGGCATGAGAGCCCAAGTCAAATTACTGGAGTATCTAGTCCGTATGTGGGATCCAGACCAGCAAGTTTTCAATGTAGGAGCTCACACATTAGCCATTGACATTGAGGACATATACTTCTTGACCGGATTATCCGGGCGCGGGTATTATGTCAATCTGACCGGCAGCAGAGGTGGCAGGTTAAAAATGAGTGAATACTGCAATCAATACTGTGTACCTGAGGACAAAAGAAAAAAAGGGAAAGTGGCAATCTGGGGAGTAACAGACTTGACTCTCCGCACTATTCTTTTCACGATTGCTTGGATGGATGGGAGTTATGCTCCCCATATGGAATTATAGAGCTGCTTCTAGTACGCCATTGAGTGTACTGAGCCCCAAGTATTTAACTAGGCTGATGCAGTGCTGCGCAGTATCAAAAGGCAATTAACCAAGTGCAGGTGGGGTGAACTGAAACAATTTTGTTATGGATCTTTGTTATTGTCCTTCTTCCTTGAGAGGGTCCCCATATTTAGACTACAGGTTGAGTGGAACCTACCGGGTCCTAGGGATCCACGGATGCTTCGATGGTGTCAGCTCATGGCCTGGCACGTGGCAGGACCAAACGTCAAATATGACGATATTTTCTTTGACTGGCTGCAAAACCATATGCTGATGGTCGATGAATATGCCTATGCCGGGTTGGATTTATGAGGAGATCCAGATCTATCACTACCTGAGGACGCTCGATGGGGAGACCTCGGTAAGAAGTACACAAATTTTTCTCTTTTAAAATGTTTTTGAATTTTTTATATCATATTTAAATGTTTTTGTTTTATATATTTATTCGAAGACTAACACCAAATATTTTTTGATAACACAGATGTTGGACTGTATAGACCTACTGGCACCTCTCCTATCCAGCGACGAGGAGAAGTAGCAGCAGTAGCACCACAGTATGCCGAAGATTACCAGGTGGTGGAACATAATTTAGAGGGCCTGACAGCAGACATTCTAGATATGACTCTGGAAGAGGTTCCACGACGCGATCAACGTCACACTGTAGGGGTATCAGTAGCTATGTGTCGATTTCTTCGTAGAGTTTCTAGAGAAGTAGTGTTTTACCATGAATGCCATCCATGACATCACTATGTAGAAGCTATAAGCTTCAATTTTTGATATTTTGGTCTCCGGACAAACTTTTTTGTAAAAAATAAACTCTTTTTTTATAGTTATATATACAGATGGTTTCTACCGGTTTACTTTAATGTGTGAATCATAATGTGTTTGATTTATAAATGGTTCAAATGTCTATCCAATACATAATTAGCTAAGGCATCTATTAATGTATTAAGACATCTAGGAATATGTTGATATTCAATGTGATCAAAATACCGTTCCAAGAGGGGAATCCGCAAATATACCCTTAACAAAGTAGGACTTCGAATAGAGTAGATATTACTTAGTTGTAGTACTACAAGCTGCGAGTCAAGTCGCACAACTAAATGACGAATTCCAAGTGAGATAGCATCAACCAGTAATTCAATAACGACGCTATACTCTGCGATGTTGTTGGTTGCACGGCCAAGACATACACCTCGTAAAGATATAAGTTCATTGGTTGGGGCATAGATTTCCCATGCAGCGGAAGCTAAGTTTTGAGTACTACGGCTAGCACCATTAGGGAAGCCAATAGAGGGTAGTGAAGACTCCGACATCTAGCAATCAAACACAATGTCACGTAAGAGAAAAGACCAGATAATGTCAAAAGCAAACTAAAGTAACACACACAAAGTATGATACATAAAATACAAGTACTTGTGCACAAATAACTTATGCATAGTACTTCTTCAAGTACAACCCATTCCTGGGTTCACTCAAAGGTATAACATCGTAATCAACCAGCTCATGCGCTCCTTTTTCCAAAACTCTGCAAACAATGTAAGGACCATGCCACATTGGTTCGAATTTCCTAGCTCCTAAGACATCTTTATCTTGTTCATACAGAAGAACAAGATCACCTTCAGAGAAAACGTGAGGCTTGACATGGTTGTCATACTTTGCTTTGACACGTTTCTTCTGGGCTTCTATTATTAGAGTGGCATCACTTCGAGTCTCGTCTAATCGCATTAGATACAATAAACATTCTTCTTCAGTAGAAGTATTGTGAAAGAGTTCGACAGCTAGCTTCAGAGAAGGTATCTCACATTCTATAGGAAGAATGGATTCCACACCATAGACTAATCGAAAAGGCATAAACCCCGTAGCGGATTTGACATATGTTCAATATGCCCACAATGCCGAAAACAACATTGTGTGCCAACTTGTTTTATTCCAACTTGCTTCGACCTGGCCATTAGCTTGCGGATAATAGGGTGTTGAGTTATCATGATGAAGACCCAACTTTTCCATAAGTTCAGACATCATAAAATTCCTAAAATGAATACCGTGATTAGTAACAATAGCTTGGGGAACACCAAAACGAGCTATGACATGGTTAAAAAGAAACAACACTGCAGTCTTTCCAGTATTATCGAATTTTGGCATCGCCTCGGCCCATTTGGTGAAGTAATCAACATCTACAATGATGTAACCATGCCCCCCGGCCGAGTGAGGGTGACATGTCATGAAATCAATGCCCCATTTTGAAAAAGGACCAACTGAGACCACGGGATGAAGAGGAGCGGGATGCGACCGAATTTTCTGATTGTAGGTCTAACAGGCATGACACTTCTAAACGAAAGTAATGCATTCATTAAACAAAGAAGGCCAAAAATATCCCGCGCGTAATATCTTCTGGGCAGTAGCATACCCATACATATGACCACCACATGCTCCAGAATGGCAGTCATTCAGAGCTTTCTCGGCTTCGTCAAAATTCAAACAACGTCGAAACACAGAGTCAATTCCTCAACGATAAAAAGTATCCCCAAGGATAGTGTACTGATGAGCTTGATAACGGATATGACATCGTTTAGCACTAGACAAAGCAGGCTGGAAAGTCTGGGTTTGGAGATATATAATAATATCCCCATACCAAAGATTGTCAGTGTTAATAAGGAAAAGAGATTTATCCGGTAATGAATCTACTACTACATTTTCTGTGGCAGAGTGGGGAAAATCGCATATTAACTCAGCAAAAACTAAGGATTTCTTAGACGTGGCGCGATCGAATTCCAAGTCAAACTCCTGGAGTATGAAAATCCATTTGGAGTACTTTCCCCCTAGCAATTGACGTGTCAAAATATGTTGTATAGGGTTGCACTGTGAAATCACTGTAGTTTTCCTTGAGAGAATATAATGCCGAAAACGTTGAACAGCCTGAACAGCAGCCAAAGGCAGTTTTTCAACATGTTCATACTTGATTTCAGTTGATGTGAGACTTCGACTCAAGTAATAAATAACATGTTCATACTTGATTTCAGTTGATGTGAGACTTCAACTCAAGTAATAAATAACATGTTCATCGTGTGCATCATCCTCTTGAATGAGAACCATGTCAATGGTATACTCAGAGGCAACAAGATAAAGAAAGTAATCACGACTATAATGAGGAGGAAAGAGAAGCGGAGCTCTTGTGAGGGACAACTTCAAATCCTCAAAAGCATTGTTGGCAACAATATTCCAAACAAATTCTGAACCTTTCTTTAGTAGCCGTGTAAAACCATGAGTAATCTTGGCGTAATTAGGGATGAAACGATGAAGAAAGTTTGCTTTCCTCTGCAAACTTTGCAACTAGCGCAGTGAAGAAGGAGGAGGGAGATTAAGAATCGCCTCAACCTTAAGAGGATCTACTCGGATCCCTTGACGTGAAACAATGAAACCTAGAAGACGACCGGATTTGATGCAAAAAATGCATTTATGAGGATTTAAACGAATGCGATAGAACCGACAACAAACGAAAATGGCTCGGAGATGAGCGGGGTGATCGACTCAGTGTAAAAAATGAGCAAGTAAATTGTCCAAATAAGGTTGAACGATATGCTTTATATCGTGAAAAGAATAAGACATAGCACGTTGAAACATCGTGCTTGTATTCTTAAGACCGAAGGGAAGTTTCCTATAGGTGAAAGTACCCCAAGGACAAATAAAATCAATTTTATGTTGGTCCTCAGGAGCAATGTTAATTTGATTATAGCCAGAGAAACCATCCATGAGAGAAAAGATTTCACTGCTGGCACAATCATTGATAATGTGGTCGACGAAAGGGGTTGGAAAGTTGTCTTTTGAACAGGATTTGTTAATATCCCTATAATCAACACACACACGAATACTACCACCTTTCTTATCAATCGGTACATGGTTGGAAACCCATTCCGTCAGAGCCACGGAATAAATAAAACTGACTTTAAGAAGTATTTCAACTTCAAGTTTGATAGATGTCGCTTTACGTGGGTGGACCGGACAAAGGCACTGTCAGACTAGTTTAGCTCCAGGGTATGTCTTTATCTCATGTACAACAATAGCAGGGTTGATACTTGGAATCTTTTCATAGGTCCAGGCGAAGATGTCATGAAATTATTTAAACAGAGAGGTATAGGTGACAATTTCATCCTGAGAACACGAAGCTCCAATGTGAACATTTTCAACTATCCCAAGTTTAATTGATATGTCAATTGAAATTGTGGGAGAAATATTACTGAGGTTCCCTTCGGAAAACACATCATGTGTAGATCCGGTAACGGTCGATATGACAACAACAATCGATGGAGTCGAAATCCGTTGGTAGTTCTCGAGAGTGTGTTGCTCCAGAAACAGTATGGAACGATGATGCCCATCATCCCAAGGGTTGTCCTCCATGACAGACATGGTCATATCATCAGTGGGAAAGATAACACGAAAAGGATCGGGAGAAAACTCATCAAGTGAAGGTGTAGAAGGTGTTGCCGATTGAATCGCATGATAAGCAGACTCAATCGGACTTAACGACATAACGTCGCCAAAACGAGTGTGATCTCCGGGGTCAGGGACTATCCAAGGGTCGAAAGACACAAGAAGTTTATGAGGTATGGCAGAGATCATGTTGATAGAAGCAACTGACGGGTGTGGAACATCGGGTGGTGGTGGAATGGGGAAAGTACCCATTAACGAAGAGTCTTTTAAAAGGCCTACACCGACATTCTCGTAACCCGATGGGGTTTTAGCTACAAATGACACGTTGCCAGTATGAGTATCAGAATTAAAGAAGGAAATTTGGTCAACTGTAACAACTTTTCCCTGCTGAGGAAATCTTACGACACGGAAAAGTGTTGACACAACAGCGTGCATAGAATCTATCCAGCTACGACCAGGTAGAAGATTATAATCCAGGGGAGCATCGAAAACTTCCACTTCAACTTGGATTGTCTTACCTTCTAGAGTAACAATCAACGATGGAAGAACATTGTAAGGATTAAAACTAGAGCCATTGAAGGCTTTCAAAGTATTTTGTGATTCATTTAAAGGAGGAGAGCCAATGGCTTTCCAACAAGAAAAAGACATTACACACGTAGAGGCACCCTCATCGATAACAGTTCAACAAATATTCTTGTCGGCAACAACAACTTGTATCTGAAACGCTAGCTGAGGGGGTAACCTTGGAACATGATCTTCGAATTCAAAGACTATCAAATTCATATCAGTTGGATAAACTCCACCTATAGCTTTCAACAGAGCCCTTTGTTGTGTAGGACAAGACTGGAGGACTTCAAGGGCAGACATCGCTGAAGGTGCTTGGGCCAGATCTTCGATAATGCTATAGTTCTGGGCTACATAGGCATGAGGATTGAAAGTTGATTTCCTAGCGACACCTTTCGGGGGCGATCGTAGAACTGTATCAAGGCTCGATCATTCAATATGAAGAGGCCTGTTTGTAGGTGGAGTTGGGGGAGAAGGCTGTACCAAATCAGTAGGTAAATCATCAACCTTCTCCTTAGATGGAGTATAGTCTTTGGTTCTAGTCGTGAGTGCAACGTTATTTTTCTTAGAATCACCGGTACACATCAAAACATGTGATGTTGTAGAAGTAGATGGTTGGTCATGGATCACCAACTGAGCCTGTTGTTGAGACAGGAAGGGTTCAGACAAGACTATTGGCGTAGAGGGTTTCAGCGTTCCTTGAAGGAACTTAGTAACCTTGGCACGTCGTGGACAATCCTTCATGTAATGATCGTCACCAAAGATAAGGCAAGGATATTGTGGCTTGCGTTTATCCCAATCTTCAACAGGAGGAGTTTTAGTTTGCTCAGTTTGATTATTATTTTTACCCTCCTTATTCTTGCCTCTCCCTTTCTTTGATTTATTTTTATCGGTCGGTGTAGATTGAACAATGTTCACTTCAGAAGTTTTACCGATGGAAGCAGTAGGAGACAGAGCATTTTGAACATTAGAAGATGTAGATTTAGGGTTTGTACTTGAAACTAAATGTGAATGGACATGAGTAGTACCAATCACACCATCAGCTGCATGCGAGGCAGCTGGAGTTGTTGAAGTGATGGAAGTACCAGGACGAGGTAATTCAGGTAGCAATTCGTAAAGTGTTCCCGTTTGCGAATAAACGAGATCAAGATATTGAGCACGACTTATAGCCTTCTCCTCCGTAACAACACCACCCATGGAAATGTATTTACCAATTTCGTTCACAAAGGATTTCGTAAACCATTTTGCCAGCAACTGATCAGGGAGTTCAAGTTTAATGAGACGTCATCTTCTTCGCCACTCATGGATATGATCCGATATATGAGTTCCTTTAGTCTATTTGAAGGAAGTCAAGATCTCATTCCCAGTATCGTAACGGATCGGTAACTGGTAATGTGTAAGAAAAGACATAGCTAGAGTGTTGAAGTCGGAAAAGAAACCTCGTGGCAATTCAATATACCACTTCGCAGCAGAACCAGTCAAAGTTCATTGAAAAAGACATAGACGAATAGAGTCATCCATCAACAAGTTGGATGAACACCATAGGTGAAAATTCATGACGTGATTGTTCGGGTCCTCTCCCACCTTGCCATCAAATTTAGGAATGTCCGATGGCAGCTTAGCTAGAATAACAGACCATTGAGGAGAGTGACGAATAGGATCATTTAGAATCCTAGACAAATCTGGCAAATCTAAAGTAGAAAGAAAAGGAAACTGCCGATTCACTTGTGGGTACTGGTGACTTTGAGGAGGAAGCCCCATCGGCAAACCAGTAGGACCGTAAGCAGTCTGACCATAGAGGGAAGACCCCGGTTGATTCAGTGGTGGCTGGTGAGGATAGTAGTTCCAAGGATGGTAACCTTGAGTTTGAGTGGGGACCTGAGGTTGAGTAGTTTGACCCTGAACCCAAATAGGATTAGGTATACCTGGATATGGTTGGCCTATAGTAGGGATAGGTTGTTACCCCCCAGCATTTTGAGGAAAGTTTTGTAGAATCTGATTCCAATACTGGGCCAATTCAGGAGGTATATTTTGTCCAAAAGGTGAGGTGGGTCCCCCAATCGTAGGTTGTATGCCAACCGAAGGTTGTGTAGTGATTGGATTATGACTAGTAAGAGGAAATTGAATCATACCACCTTGTCCACCAACAGGAATCTGCAAGTTTGGTATAATGGACGGTATAGTGCCACTAGGATTAGGATTGCCAGAAGGAAATTGAGGGAGTGTCGGGATAAAACTGGGAATATGATGCCCAGGAAAAGGAGGACCACCTGGAGAACCGGTTGGGGTTTGTGGAGGTGTTGGATTGGAAGCATTCAACAAAGCATTCAACGCATGGTAACCAAGAGGTAATGTCGGGTTAACATCATGCGTTCGCTGGGTATTGATAGGAGCAAGACTAGCTGCAGTAATTTCGTTTTGGACACTCGTAGTATTCGTGAGATGGGCCATCTCGGGAGGGAGAAAAAAGTGATAAGTGGTAGTTACTAGTGTAGTGTCTGTCTCAGAAAACACCGGAGGGTTGATTTAGTAGATTGTAGGTGACTCAGTACCAAAAAGGACTCGTCGAAAATCACCTGACCAAAAAGGATCTTGGCCTACTACACTGGAAGAAGGCCCAACGGTTGATTCAGAAGAGGTAACAACTGCTTCTTCATAAGAATTTAATCGAACAAAAGGTCATTCACCACGGCGAATGCGATAGTCCTCTCTAGTATTGGTAATTCAAAAAGATTCTAGAGAGTCAGTTGATTCTACTAGTGGTGTGGTGACAACTGGGATGTCACTTGTTTCCATGTGTGGTGGAGTAACAACTGGGACTTCACTCTGATGAGGAGAGCCCTCAGGTGTAATGGTAGGCAAGGGTTGAGAACCATCTAGATTCTCTGGAGATAATCCTTGCATTCTACATGAATGATGTGGGGGAGCAATTATAAATGAGTTACAAGCTCCGCGACGAAATTCTATGGTCAACTTCGAGAAATAAACAACACATACTGGTAAAAAAAATCTAGGAAGCAATCACCAGACAAACAAGACCTTCTAATATCGAAGCCACTAGTTGGTGATGAAATCCAACATCGCAACAACGAGATGAGAAGGGGTGGGGCTAGAGTGAAAAAGTTACGCTGACGACCTGCTTAAAGGACTTACACCCTGGTGCAAGCTCCCACACATAATCATGGGTATACCCTCCAAGGAGCCTGAGTGAGTTTGGTCAACGTCAATTCTAGGTACCGTGAAGACTTTCCCCTCCACAGTCACCTTGGGTAATAACCTAGAGAGATAAGCCACTAAGGTCACCACAGACAACAGTAAATCCCGGGGGAACAGTCATCAGTTTGATCCACATGCAAGGGCAGGGTATCTAGCCCAAAATCAACTCAAAAGGCTTCCACTCATCCTTGTGGGTATACCTCAGAGTGATCCCCGTAATACATGCAATCTCTACACTGATGTCAACAAAGCAGGGTGAGTAACTCTGCCAACACCAATGCGACCTAGTGCTTGACCCTTGTGTTAGAAGGGCTTCCTAGGACAATATGTTGCAAATGGAATTTAACACTCCCTAACTGAACATGCTATTGTGTGTTTTGAGATTTTGGAGAGTGTATCTCTCTTCCTACTCCAAAGCACTAGCCTAGCTAAATGTTGGTGTAAAAGAGCCCTAGAAAAGAGTTACTAGATAATTTTTAAGATTATGCAATGTTTTAAGAATTGTTGTTTACTCAAAGGTAACGAAAGTGAAACTCGTGTTGTATTACTCTGACCCAAATAATGCAAGGATGATAATGAAATATAACTCTTTTCATTCATTGAATCCTATTTATGGGAGAGAGAAAATTTTCCAAATCAACCCTGTACTATAATGCACAATTTCCTTTCAAATGTCAAATGCAAACAATCATTCATCAAAGAACTATTCTCTATGTGTCTTTTTCAAATACTTCAATTAACTCAATAATTTGATTTTCAATGTTTTCTGAAAAACAATATTTTTGAAAGAAAAACTTGTTGTTCACTTTCCAAAAAGAACTGTTATTAACGAGAACAAAAAATCAAATCCTAAAGATTCAAGCAATAACAACCCAATCAACTCTTTCAATGAAAGTAAAAAACAAAGAGAAAACCAATTAGTCTTCTCAATGCAAACAAAAATGTTCTTTCAAACCAATAAGCAAATGAGAAATACCAAGCACTTAACTCTCAACCAATCACTGGTCCTTAACCAAATAGACACACTCAGCTCTTGAAGTCAGAGAGAATGAATTTGCCAATAAGAGTCAAGAAACGAAATTCAAGTCACAAAGGACAAGAGAAACCTTGAAACACTGAAACTGTTTACACGGGCAAACTAAATTAAGAGCTATATCAATCAATGGTCTAGTAAACACATAAGAGGTAAATCAACTGATCCTAGCAGTTGGAAAAACCAAAACTCAATTCCAAAATTTTCAAAAATCCTATTCGCAGGTAAGCAGTGTTACACAGTGCGAGAATCATAGATTCTCACAGGTGACCTTTTAGCAAGGTGCGAGGTTCTCGCACTGAACCCTATGTGCAGGGTGCGAACCCTCTTGATTCTCGCAGGCTACAATGAAACGTAATGCAAGAACTCTTGAATATCACAAAAATTTTGAAAATTAAAGAAAAATTAACAAAAGATTCTGGACCCAGAAGGTCTATCAGGATATCCTGAAGACTCACAGACTGACAAGACAGGAGAAAAATGAAACTAGAGAAAATGGCCATAGAAAAACGCAAAAGACCATAAAGAAAAAAGGGTTTGTCCCCAGTGGAGTCACCAATTTTTTTATAGGATAAATCCATAAGTGCAGACACAAACCGATCTCCCTAGATCCACCTGGATCTAGAACAAAGCAAGATAGAATAATACTCTTTCCCTAAATTTCAACTATTGAATAAACTTGGAGGAAAGAATCATGAACATACCTTATGATCGCTTCCTTTGGTATTTGTTGTTCCAGCTTCACTCCAATGCTCTTGTGCCGTCAATACCACAATAGTACAAACCAATCGAAGTGAAGACAACTCAATATATTCAACAGTTAATATATGTATATGATCAAGGAGTTATACAATAAAGTGACATTAGCTTTATGGGAAAGGGACATATTACTGTATTATATTGATATAAAGCAAAGATTACAACCTGAGCCTTGATGTTGCAAACCTCCTTTCGATGGCCCTTAGCTTTGACACACACACTTTCTCACTTGCATGAAGAAGATCAACCACTTTTGATAACCTTGCTGGAGTTCTTAGTTGCTGTAGCATCAGTCCTTCACACAATCTTCTTACTAATTCTCCAATAAATATCTTGCTAGTTTTCTTCCAACGTTTTCCATGAGAATCCCCTCAATATATAAGAGAGAATGAATTAGTTACTTGGATAGGAATGATCCCAAAATATCAGGAAAGCCAGTACTTAGATAACCATTCTAATGCCATCTCATCTTTCTAGAAGATTCCCTTCTAGAAGGTTCGAGAATTCATCTTCTTCCCTTCTTTAGAAATATTTCGCACCCTAACAGTTAGGCACAGTGCGAACTTATCACACCCTATCTTAATGCAGCTTGCGAGAATCATGCATTCTCGCAGGAAAATGTATAGGCAGCCTACAAACCTTCCTCAAAACTGTGATTTCTGGAAAGAGATAAAGATAATTTTTCTCAGGAGAAAGTTCTAAAGATAAAGATAACTTTTCTCAAGAGAAAGTTCTAATGAAGAGCTTGAGTACACCATCATCAATACATCATCACGACGACCAAAATTATGGATAACAAAGTGATATGGTGAAAATTAAAATTTATATTCCATTCAATGAACTGATAAATAATAGTGACTATAGAAATCTCATTATTAAGATGCTCAATATGGAAGAAACTTTTGATACTTTGAATAATATGATCATATTGCCATCTTGTTTGGCCCACGTGCAGAGGATAGTAGTGATGTTGATGAGGTCCCCCATTTCTATGTCAGTCTAAAGATTCATGATATGACTCTGCACAATGCTACGTTGGATTCAGGAGCATCCCAGAATATGATGTCCAAGGTGGTCATCGACTAATTGGGCATGGACCTTACAAGGCCTTACAAAGATATTTTCTCCTTTGATTCAATAAAGGTGAAGTTCCTGGGCCTAATCAAATATTTGGTGGTATCTTTGTTTCAAATCCCAGCAAAAAATATGGTCATGGATGTAGTGGTTGTTGACATCCCTCCTAATTTTGGCATGTTGTTATCTAGATCATGGGATACAAAGTTGAAAGCAACTTTCCAATTGGATATGTCATATTCCACTATCCCTATTTTTGGTCAAGATAGGAGGTTGTACATGGAAGTATTGTGCAAATACATGGTTAGTAACAAATCCCATCCAAAAAACCATCCCATTTACTTTGTGGAGACTGAGATTGGTTCTTCCATTTTCTTTAGTGATTCGTATTTTGAAGAGAAAGTGCCAAAGATTGATATGGCTGCCAAAGGCCAATCTGATCAGCAAAATGAGGAAATTTTAGAGAAGAAAAATGATGCAGAAAATCAAATGAGGAATATGAGCTTCGATGGAGCTATCAACAAAGAAGGAGTAGGGGCTGGTGTTTGGATTAACCTCCCCAAAGGATGTACAAAATTGTGTTATTATAAACTTTCTTTCAATTGCACAAATAACATGGCTAAATATGAGGCATTGGTGTTGGGATTGAAGACTTTGAAAGAAATGGGTGCTAAGAGGATAGTTGTACATGGAGATTATGAGATAATTATAAATCAGATAAAGGGTATATATCAAGCAAATGATCCCATATTAAGAGACTATAGGAATATAGTGCTTGGTCTTATTGAAGAATTTCTAGAGTATAATATTTCAGTGATTCCAAGAGGTCAGAATCAGATTGTTGATGCTCTGGCTACTTCAACCTTAGTCTTCAAAATTCCAATCTTCGCTAACCAAAAATATGATATTGAGGTCAAGCACAGGCTAGCAGTACCAAATAATATTAAGTACTGGCAAGTTTTCAAAGATGATAAACAAATAGAAAGTTTGCTTAAGATGGAGGATGAATTTGAAAATTTGAATATTGATGAGGAATATTGTGGTGAAGAAGAATATCTAGATGTGTTCACAAATAATGGTTATTTCAAGAATCATATTGTTGGTAAAGATATAATGCGGCTAAAAAATAACATCATCCCCAAAGGCCTGGTCCCATTACAAAAACTCTTTGACAATAATGGTGTGGCCAGGACTCCTAAAATTACTGTAAATGATGGAGATGTTGAATATTGCAACATTGGGACTGAGGAAGATCCCAAGGTCATCAAGTTGTCCAAGACACTTAGCCCAAAGGTCAAGCAAAGATATATCAAATTAATGAAATAATTTCCTGATGTTTTTTCCTGGAGTTATAAAGATCTGGAATTTTATGACACAAAGGTGATTCAACATGTGATTCCAATCAAAGAGGATCATAAAGATTTAAAACATACATTAAGAAGAATCAATCCTTTGTTGCTAACCTTGATTGAGAAAGAGATAAAGAATTTATTTCAAGCCAAGATCATAGTTTCTCTAAGGTTTTCTAAGTGGGTGGAAATTCTAGTAAATGTCAGAAAGAAGAGTGGAGAGATCAGATTATGTGTAGACTTTAGAAATATGAACAATGTATCTCTCAAGGACAATTATCCACTGCCTAAGATGGATCACATTCTATATAAAGTGGTTGGTTCTCAAAAAAATTCAATGCTAGACCGTTTCTCTGGGTACAATCAAATCATGGTACACCCTGATGATCAGGAAAAGAAAACCTTTACAACACCATGGGTTACTTTCATGTATGCCAAAATGTCTTTTGGGCTCATGAATGCAGGAGAAACTTTCCAAAGAGATATGGATATAGACTTTGTTGATGAGAAAGAAAAATTTATAGTTATTTAATTAGATGATATCATTGTATATTTATCTTCTAATGAAAAACATCTCAAACATCTAAGGAGGTCTTTTCAAAAATGTAGGAAGTTTGGAATTTCATTGAACCCCAAGAAGTCAAACTTTGGCATGGAAGAGGGGAATTTCCTTGGGTACATTATTTCAAAGGAGGCAATAAAGATGTATCCTATCAGAGTTTAGGGAATGCTTAAAATTAGCACACCTATAAGCAAGAAAGAAGTGCAATACTTCCTGGGGAAAGTAAACTTCCTGAGAAGATTCATCCCTAACCTGGCTAAAATCATAAAGAATATTGCTAACATTCTTAGGAAAGGAAGTGAGATAAAGTGGACCCCTGAAGCCAAAATATCCTTTGAAGACATTAAGGTGGCATTGACCAAATCCCCAATGTTGGATAGTCCTAACTTTGAAAAGGACTTTATATTGTTTTCTTTTGCATTAGAGCACACCATTGTTTGTGTATTGTTACAAAAAGATGAACAAAGTTTTGAGAAGCCTATAGCATACTATAGCCGGACATTGAGGGATTCACCATTGAAGTATGATATCATGGAAAAGCATGCATATCCATTATTCAACTCCCTAAAGGAGTTTAGAGTTTATATCTTGCATTCTCATACCACTGCGTATGTGCACAACAGTTCTATGAAGGACATTTTAAATCAGCCTGATCTTGAGGGAAAAAAGGGAAAATGGATAGTTGTGTTGTTGGAATATGACCTTGAGATCAAACCTACCAATTTGATCAAGGGGCAGGGACTTGCAAAGTCGATGTCACATACAAATTGTGATCTCTTGGGAATTAATTTCATTGTTGATTTATTAGCAAATTCAGAAGAAGAAGAGACCCCTCAGGTATCCCAAAAATTCCTTGACTCACCATGGTATGCTGATATTATTTATGTGTTGAGAAATTTGCAAGCTCCTCGTGAATTGAGAAAAACCAAGGCCAAGTTTTTAAACATAAAACAAACAAAGTTTTGTATTGTAAATCAATCTTTGTATTGGAAGGATCTAAGAGGAATCTTGTTGAGTTGTTTGTTGGAGGGAGAAGTAGAAAGGAAAATCATAGAGTTTCATAAAGGTGAGTGTGGAGGGCACCATTATTGTAAAACTATTGTGCAGATGATACTAGGAGTTGGGTTCTATTGGCCCAACATTTTTTTTGATGTCTACAAAGAAGTTTCAAGCTGTCATCAATGCCAAATATTTTATGGGAAGAGAAAATTGCAGCCTTTTCCCTTGAATCCCATCTCTGTTGAAGCACATTTTAGACAATGGGGCCTTGATTTCATAGGAGAAATTCATCCATAGTCCTCAACTCAGCACAATTGGATATTAAAATCCAAATATTATTTCACCAAGTGGATTAAAGCAGTTCCCACCAGGCAAGCCACAGATACTGTTATCACTCATTTTTTGGAGAACAATATTTTTTCTAGGTTTGGTTGACCAATGAAAATCATTACATACAATGAAGCAACATTTAAGTCCAAAAATATGGAAACAAATTTCAGTGATTAAAATATAACTCTTGGCCATTACACATCTTATTACCCTCAAAGTAATGGGTTGGCTGAGTCATCTAATAAAATCATGACCAAAATTATCAAAAGAATGTTGCAAGATAACAAAATAGGTTGGCACAAGAAAATTATCCATGAATTGTGGGATGAAAAAATCACTACAAAAAGATCTATGGCTACTTCACCCTTCTAGATTGTGTATTGCACAGATGTGATCTTTCCTACTTCATTAGGGCTTCTAGTGATGATATTATTGCATGAGAAATATGTTGAACCAAATTCCACCCAAAGGAGAACAAATGAATTGATCAATGTCAAGAAAACAAGAGAGAAAGCCTTCAACAACTCTTTATTGCACCAAGACAGGATTAAAAAAGATTTTGACAGGCATACTAAGGAAGAGAATTTCAAAGTAGGGTATTTGGTGTTGAAATGGGATGCCAGAAATGAAGACAAAGGAAATCATGGGAAATTCGACCATCTATGGTTGGGACCTTTCAAAATTGTGGCATATCAAGAAAATAATGCTTATCTGCTACATGAACACAATGGAGATCTCATTGATGGAGGACCCATGAATCGCAGGTTTCTTAAGCATTATCTCGCTTAAATGAATTTTCACCCTTTCCATTCATTGTATATAATGGTTTTTTGTTTTTCATTTCAAGCAATTGAATTCAAATCAATAGAAATTGAAGCACGAAGCGAAGTCCCTAAGTTATGTTGAGTATAGTTTGAGTTAGGTGAACAAATTTTTGTGAATCATATTTTGATAAACTTAGTTGCAGGAGTAAAATAAATGCCAATGGGTAGGCACTTGGTATATCTTTCTTTGCTACATCGCTGGGAGGATAGCATCCCTAGTTGGAGGCCATGTTATCAAAATTAAAATTTTGTGTGAAATCAGGATTTTTGGACTTAGCAAGACGATAGATTGATTTGGAAGCTTGACAAACTAGGGGAAAGCGATAAATATGGCAGGAAAACGATAAACTAGTAGGGGATTTAAGGTGATGTGACTCAATACATCACATATCACAACTCCCCATATTGACTGTTGAGGATCATTTTGGGGGGAGAATCTGCGCGGAGGATAATTTCAGAAAGCTGACCGAAATCTAAACTGTGGTTTTCAGTTGGGACCACGTGGCAACACCAGGTGCATTTTAGGGTGAATAGAAGGTTTCCCCAAACCACTTCCTCACACCCCCGAAATTGGAAAAGTATATAAAGGACATTTGTTGGTTATTTTATTATTTTTCAAAATACTGGAACGTTTGAAACTTGGCACGACCACCTTCGTACAAATGTATCTCAACAGTATGCCAAGTTCACGTCCTTTCCACTCATTGCCAATTATTTATCATCGTTTCCATGGACCCTATCATAAATTTAGTAACAAAGAAAGACCCTGTGTATAATGAAGAAGCCCTAATCGACCAAGATTCAGACGTTTTTGACAACGAAATAACCATTTCGCCCATCTCTGTGTCTAGAAGAAATTTTTCTAATAATGTAGGAAAATGTATACCATTTCTTAAAGTAGTCCAGGCCTCTATAGTTCTGTATGTTGTAGAAATTGCTTTCCCCTTTCCCAAAGTTATAGGTTGGTGCGCAGAAAAATATCCGCATGAAGAAAAGGTCATCGTGAATAAGCAAGGTTTTGAGGTCATGTGTAGGGTAGAGAGTCTATAAATTTGAGTTTCCCTTAGTATACCACAGTATTTCTCTATAGTGTCTAAATATTTCAATGAAGAAGATCTAATTAGGTTATACAGAGAGTGTCCATAAGAGGTCCAAGATTGTTTTTTACAGACAATTGTCAAACCAGAACATTTTGTAGAGAGTCCATATTTTCCAATGAATGTGAGTGTCATGGTTATTGAATTCCAATGTTGAGTCAAATTTTAGGTCTAGATAATGAAAAACATGTGGTTGAGGTCATGTTGGGTTTCCTGTTGACATTTTTTYWGTCAGAGTCTATTTTTTCAGTATGTATCAGTTTCGATCAATTCATAGCTGATGGTATCCATAAACAACTAGTGAATTTTCTCTCTCTAAGGCATTTCAAATATTACACCTACTTGTTGAAGATTTTCCTCGAAACARATAAGAGATAATTGCCTRAAGAAGCATTCATATCAACTCAATGTAAGAGGACTACATTTCTCATCTTCATCAACAAAATTATGCTTGGAGTTTACATTTTGATTTTCAACACCATACTACCTAGAGTTTTGGATGGAATGAGGAGMTATCTACAGCCAAATMCAGAAAACGGAGTGGGGGACTGGAAAATGTTTATGCATTCAACARTAATCTAGGTTTATGGTTTTCATGAAGACCCCTATCTATAGCCTATTTTTCTAACCCTCGGATTATTTTCCGTCAAATTCATTAGGCAAAGAATTATAGTTGACACATAGCATTTCCTAAAGTTGTGCAAATCCTCTAACCTCAAGTTCCATTTTATCATTGGCCCTTTCATTGTAAAATCTAGATCTTGTTTATCTCATATTCAAGGAAATCTCAAAGATTTTGGTTTTGAACAACTGCAGGGAAGGATATATGATCCACACCAAATCATATCCAAGATAAGGTTGATGAACAAACATGCCCCTTATGAGCATGAACCTATTGAGGGTTTTAATAAATTGGAAAATGTAGAAGTTTGTGTTGACATGGAAGGAATCCAGTAACCAATTCAAACACAACAAGTGGAGGCAAACCTGCAATAGAGTGAAACACATAAATCCCTTAGAAACTAATATTCAAGAAGCAGTTTAGAGGCCATGGGCATAAGTGATCTATAAACTGCTTCTAAGAAGATGAATATTGCACAGCCTCCACAAATAGTGGATTTATAGGAGGAAGCACCTAAAGAAAAAGTAAATATAGATATGGTGGAAAGTGGCACTAGCACTGTGGAGGTTTAGAAGGAAATAAAACTTCAAAGTGAGGGCATCTCAATAACCTTTAGCAGCAAAAAACACATCTTATACAAAACATCTAGGGCATCTTATCAATCTAAAGAATATTTGGAAAAATAGTATGTTGAGAAAGGAAGCACGGATCTAGGTGAGATGAGGGATTTAGTCCCTAAAGTGGAAAATATTTCTCAGCACAAATATTCTCTATTCACAGTAAGAGATGTTGAGAAAAGGACCTTTAATATTGTAGTTGCAAATGAAGATAAGGTCTCTGAGCTAAATATAAGGTATGACAACATCAGTGCTTCAGAAAAGGTCAAGTTTCATAAGAAAACCAATGATATGTTGTATTTTGATTACCTGAGTCTAATATTGAATAATTCAAGCCTGTCATCATATGCAATTAAATTGGAAGGGAAGATGAGGCAAGAAAAGGAATCCAACAGTTCCTGGTAGACTCAAGTCAAGAGGATAGAATCTGAAGGCCATCAAGGGGTGAAATAATCATTGGATGAAAAGGAAATATTAATTCAAAACTTGAAGAAGAAGTTGAAAATGTCTGCCACAAAGCATCCACAAACAACAAAATTGGTTTCTTTGGAACAGGAAAAAGAAGAATTTTGACAAGAGGCATTGGAATACAAAGCTAAGGTGTTGCGGCTAGAGAAAGAAAAGATGAAATGGTCATAAGAGAAAATATAATTTTTGAACAGGGTAGTAGTTGTACCTCCCACTACAAAAGTTGGGCCAAACATTGAAGGACTGGTTTAGGATATGTCACAAGTTAGCTTGAAAGAAGGTTAAATCAAAGGACTAAAAGGGAGCATAGAGAAGTTGAAACAAGAAATGCAAGTAAAGGCTGAAATAATGGCTAAATTTCAAAAGGATAATCAATCCTTGAAACAAAGGATAGACAAGATGAAAATAAGATTAAGAGGAAAAAGACTATTGGAGGGAGCCAATAATATCATCTTGGATTCTATACTTGCTAAAGTTACCAAGTCCACAGTGTATTTAAATTTCATCAATGATAAATACAATATATTCATCACAGTGAATGAGACTATGAAAAATAATCCATCAAAGTGGGAACAAAATGCCATAAATATACTTAACTCCATTCCTACTACATAACTTCATACCATTGGAGTTAAATATAGAACTACATTGATCATAGAGGCCAACAGGGTTATTGTTAAACATTACTTGTTGAAATCAGTCCAAACCAAGGCAACACAAATGCAACAAAGTGTGCAAGAGTTCAAGGATCTATTCGATGAATTGTTTATTAAAGGCCTCCCACCATTTTGGGATGGGAAAGGGAAATTAAATGAGCAGAAAGAATACAACACCCGCCTCACTCAGTGCAGAATGGATCACTCCAAGTTTGAAACCCTGATTGAACATATGATTATAGATTTTGAGATTCTAAATTAGTTTAAAGAAGTAAAACTTGGACTACTAGTGATGTCATATGCTTCCTGCATTGACCTAGAGATCCTGATCAAAGAAATAATAGATTATGACATCCCTTCTAACTTGCAATGGAAGGAGATAGTACGTCTGGGTAAGACAAAGTACATCTTTCCAAGGTCTAGTCGATGATGTCCATGTGTCACTAAAGATGGAAGACCACATAGAGGACAAGAGTATAACAAGTGGTAGAGAAAGAAATTGAAGCGTCAAAGGAGTCACAATCTGAATTACCAAACATTTTATTACTCATCATTGTAATTGGTTTCAAACCAAAATGGTCACATTGTAATTATTGCAATCAGTTTCAGAAACTGAAACATTTCATTTTTATCATTGTAATCGGTTTCAAACCGAAGGAACTCGACTGATATAAATATCATGAGTTCTATATGTATTAGTGTTTGCAAAAGTGAAAGGGCACGATTGTAGCTATTTTGGAACTTGAATGTAATTCTGTGAAGCTGAATTGAATATGCATGCAAAAGTATTGAAGTTTCCATGAAAAGATTCTAATGGTGGTGATATGAGTTTTGTCTCCTCTCTTTGTATGTATTTCCTATTTTTATGATTTCATATTCATTGTATTCTATTTAAATTGGATAGTCAAAGGCCCAAAATTCATGTTGTGATGCTCTCGACTGAAGAAATTTAAATCGTGTTAAGTTATTATTAACTAATTCATAATTCATTTATTTAATTCTTTCATACAGTTATATGTTTTCGTTTCTTCCTACACCCTGCAAATTTACAAATTATAACTCATATTTATCACCTCATTTAGCTTTTATCCTCTCGAGAGTTCTAGCAACCATTCAATGCTTCCATTCGTTTTTAGAAGTTTGAATCCATAGCCCTAAGTGTCTGTCCCCTTCCTTGCCAGAAAAATTATAAAACCCCCCAAAAATCAACAAAACCGAGACACTGATTTGTTAAAGAAAACTCATTATTAAAGACCAAGTGACAGCAGAGAGACCTCATTGAGTTGAGAAGGATAGTACCCAGCTCTAAATTTGGTTTGTAGGTTACCTTTGTCATTTGTTTTATCATCCAAACAAATTTACAGAGTGCTAACAAAGACTTATCTAAGAAATCTGTTTTTCTCATTTCCAATATCACACTAAGGTACGAGGAAAGAGCATACTCCAATATTGATTTAGATCTCCTTCTAGTCCACATTTAATATGATGACTTTGTAAAAATGAAATCTTTTAAAGATATTAAATATATTATAGTTTATTTTAGTCTTCCTAATTACCTATGTGTGATGTGAGTTTAATGGATGCAAGAATGTGATCTCAAACTAATTATACTAGCTTTTACAAAGTGATAAAATAAGCTATAAACTATTGAGCGGCAGTGGGAAACTCAAGCCTTACAATTTTGTAAAAATAAGACAAGTTCATGGAAAAACAAAAAAAAACCATGTGGAGAGCACAAACCATATGTTTGGAGAATTATGATAAAGCACATATGTGCATGAACTATGCGTTTTTACGTCCTGAACCCATGCACATGCAAGAAATTTGGCGGGACAAAATTTTGAAAAACATCTCTCTCTATGGGGTGAAATCCTTCTCTCTAGTGGTGACCTCTAAGCTGGTTTTGACCCCTGCACATGCAAATAAGTAAGAACGAACACTCTAACAACCTAATTTTGGATAATTTTGACTCAAATTGCCAGTATGGTCTCCAATCTGTTGGGTTCCTTTTGTCACAAGAGTGAGGAAAAAGAGGTCCCTTAACTATCTAGTTAGGCCATCCAAAAAGTACAATAGAGTTAGTTGGTTAGTGGCTCAACTAACATATGTAAAACATAAATAAACAACAATGAAATAAATATAAACTAAGCAAACGATAACTTGAAATGGATGCAAAAATAAAAAACAAGAAAGATATAGAAAGTAAATTGATCTTTGAATTGATACTCCTTGGAGAAATACAAGAACTTATGAGTCCCCTCTTCCTCCTTGGAAAGGCTCTTGAGTCCCCAAGTACAAATTTTTATTTTTGCTATCAATGACTAAAAAAGAAAAATGGCGAAGAAAGAGTGATGAGCTACTCAAGAGGAGAGATATCTAACAATTGCTATGAATTCTCAAATCTTTCCAAGAGGAAGGTGGCTACCCAAAGCTAAAAATGAGCAGCATAACAATACTCAAACGCTTCTTGCTTTTTGCACACAATTTCCCTTTATTTATAGGAGGATGGAAATTTTTTTCTCAACTAGTTCTAAGTGTGAATGGGAATCCCTTAGAGGTACTTCCCATCCCTTTCAGTGATCCCAAGGTGAAATTTGAGAGATATTTCGGGTATGGTGGAGGTTCCCTTCATCCCAAAAAAAGTTGAGGCCTGGCCAAATTCATTAATGCGTCGTTTCAATGTTCACATGGGTCTTTCGACTCTCAGTCGTGCACTATGTGCATTGTACACTATATTAGCCCATATGGATGTGTGTGTGTAGCTTTAATTGAATGTGCATGGATTTCCATAACCACTTTTGTATAGTTTTTTTATTTTCTTTCCAAACCGAATATAATTCTTCCATGAATATCGTAGTATGTTGTGTTTGTGTTACCTATTTCTTTATCCATTTTCCATAGTTGTAGTGAGCCATTTTCTGGTGATAACACCTCTTTTCTGAGGGAATTGTATTTCGGCTATGTATTATAGTGAATATTGTATTCTAAGAGAGGATATTGTGAGAGAACCAAGAGGAAGTTACGTCGAGTGTTCTATAGGTTGTATCCCTTCATTTTACTGGATAATAAAAGGAAGGACCTGACAATTTCTCTGGTGGACGTAGCCCACACTGGGTGAACCACGTATATTTGTGTCTCTATTGTATTGTGTATGTTCTATGTTGTATTTCTGCATTTTTTTTATTTTATTTCTTCGTGATCATTTTTTCTAACATAAATAAGAATTTAAAAGACCTTAAAGAATAAAAATGAATGCTTAGAACTGATTAGAGAAAGAATATAAATTTATATTAACTTATAAACAGGAAACATTATAAATCTAAGTCTAATTGTTATGCCTAAATGAATTTTATAGAAATGGGTCTAAGGGAATTTAGATTAAATAAAATAAAAAGGGGGAGAATAAAATTTAAGACATGTACACAATGTGTGCATGAAATTAATAAAATGAACTTTTTAATTAAAAGTAAATTATTTCATGAGGAAATTTAGTGTGAACTTAGAGTTAGAGCCCTATGTTAAAATAGACTCTAAATCCTAACTAAGAGAATATTCTTAATCAAACACAAACTGTAAATTAGTTAGGAGACACAATAAAAGAGAAATTGGGGAATTAAGGGACAACTGGGAGAAAATCTATGAACTAATTGTGGAAGTGAGGAAAAATTCAAAATTTAAGTAATTAAAAAAAAAAAACATGTGAAACTTGAAGAAGGAGTGACATGTGTATGGGGTGAATAATATATAATTTAATTATAAAAAATTATTTAATTATGCATGAATTGACAAGTGTCAAGAAAAAAATTAATTCTTATAAAAATAAGGATGTGTAAGGAGGAAAACAGCCTATTCTTGGACGAATAATCTGTTGTCAAAATTCCTGTGACTAGTTTTCTTGTGTGAGTTGGGATGCAAGTCTTATGAAGGAGGTGGAATCCTCTCCTTGCAAGGGAAATATTGAGCTAAATACTAATTTGAATTTTTGTGTGTGACTCCTTTGTGGCTCAAGGGGCTAAGGGGAAAGAAGAGTACACCGAGCGTTGGTTGGGAGGTACCGGTGAAGTCAATTGATTAGGAAGCGAAGGGAAGGACGTTGCACAAGTTTGTGTTTCCAAATTAAATATCATCCCCACATATTATGAATCTTTTTCTATGGTATTTAATTACCTAGTTATTTTATTGTGCAATAAAGTATTTAAGTTGTAATATGAATGTATATGGGTTAAACATCTTGTATTTGACATAACATTTCTTCCATTTATATGGATGTGTTTTCTATAATATTTTGAAACTAGCAAGCTAAAAAAAGTACACATCATTCAAATTTATCCAAAATTTCATATTCTTTCATATTCTAATTGGAAACTCCTTGACCCTACTAGATCTGTTTCTTACCTTGAACACTCATGAAATGTTGTATATATATTGCTCGAATTTGGAACTGACATTTTCTTGAACATCTAGTTTTCCTTCCTATTTATTGTTTTAATATTTTGAACAATATAATGGAAGTTTATTGATGTGTTCGATAAGTTCAATGGTGATGGATCCTATGAATTCTTGTTCAAATCGAAACATCATGTTACCCTACCTTATGCCTAGGTAAATATCAAAAGTAATGAGACACTCTTAATTCCATATCTTACATTTCCGTTGAACAACTTATGGTACTAAGACCCATTCGAATGTTGTGAAGTTCACAGGATTCCTTCTCTCTTTCTATCTATTTTCCACTCCAGTGTCACTGGTGGTGTTTTTAGCTTAGCGTTTCTAAGTTGGTTATTTTTACCCAAATATTTTTTAATACTCACTTACACTATCAACGCCATTATGACACCAAACTGATACAATCAATTAGAGATTGTAAGTCTTCATACCTTGTACAAAGTTCAAATTTCTCTACTTTTTTTAAAGTTAATGATTGCAAGCGATAGAGTACTTTACTTACAACCCTTCGTCTCTTTACTAAATGTACAGTTTTTTGTATTAACGTGCTTAGTTGTAGCTCTTTCACAATGATTTTGGTGATGACTCGGGTTTACCAGATTCTCTTGGATACATCATTTACCTAGCAATGTCTTCAGCACGATTTCATGTTACTCTATCCTTGTGCCACTTTTGTGTGCACTATGAGCATCTCCTTGATCATAGAGAGGAACCCAAAACCTTTCCACACATAATCTCCAAAGCTATTCCATTATGCATCTCATATTTTCTCAACTCTGCAAATCAAGACTCATTTAAATTAACCCTTTTTTTGTCTTACACAGGAGCTGATTTAGGCAAATAATTACAGATTCGTTTCACTCATTTTAAGACTTCACTTATTTCCAATTGCGAGCGTGCATCTGCCACTTGGCGCACCTTGGATCCTTTCCTCACTTGAGTAAAAATTGTGGAAAACTCTGTCAGGAAACATAGGTTATCTTCCTATTCTGGCGATCTCTCATATCCTTAATCCTCCAAAATCAGACTTTCTCCAGATCAACTTAAACCGCCAATACAGTCTTCTCATGGTTAAAATTTAATAATTTTAATTAGCGATTCAACGCATACAATTGATTGGAGGAAAACCCATCAACGTACATGCACTATCCAAGACCTTGCCAATGATTAAATAAAAGGGCGAATCTTATTTGATTATGATACCACACCTAGAGAAAATGAAAATCATCAACCAAAAACGTATATTAATGAAAATTGGTTGGGATATACATTTGATAGAAACCTACACCAGAGATATACAAAAAAAATTAATCATCTCTCTTAATGGATAGTAAAGGAAAATAAATAGTTTGTGTGCAAATTGAAAAGATCCCTTTACGGTCTAAAAAAATCATCAAGGATATGGTACTGAAATTTCAACACATACAATCTTAGTTTTTGGTTTGTGAGAAGCAAGATGGTCACTGCATATGTTCCAAAGAAGAAGGTGGTTGTTTCATATATGTAGCATTGTATGTCGACGACATATTGTTGATTGGAAGCAAAATAAACACAATAAAGGAGGTGAAGAAGAAGCTATCCTCCAAGTTCGACATGAAATATTTGGGTGAAACAAACTTCATTATGGGAATGGAGATTGAGAGAGATAGAGTAGCTAGAAAGCTCTGGTTGAACAAAAATAAGTATATTGAAATAGTCTTGAAACGTTTCAACATGCAATATTGAAAACCTGTGAAGGTGCCCACTCCTATGGGAGAAATACTAATTGTTGAACAGTTTGCAAGTACACATGAGGAAATAGAGTACATGTGACATTTTCCCTGTGAAATTGTTTTTGGTAGTCTAATGTATGTGATGGTCTACACTCAAACAAACATTTACCATGTAGTGGGTGTGTTGAGTAGGTACATGTCGACACAGAGGAAGGAGCATTGGATAGTTTTCAAGAGAGTATTTATGTATTTGTGTGATATAGAAGATTATGCTATATGATACCAAGGAAAACCTGGAGGTAACAGTGAAGTAAATGTGCATGGCTTTGTCAATGTTGAATGGGATGGAGATATGGATCCACAGAGTTTGACCAATGGATATGTGTTCAGCAAGTTTGGTGGAGCAATCGACTGGATGAATAAGAGACATTCATGCATAACCTTCTCAACAATAGAAGTTTAATACATGGCAACTAGCCATGGAAGTAAAGAAAAATTATGGCTACAAAGGATGTGTTCAAGAATCAAGTTTGAGAAGAAAGATATGAAGATAAGTTGCAACATTCTAAGTGAAATATTCATGGAAAAGAACCAAGATTACCATTATAAGACTAAGAACATCAATGTAAAATACCATTTTGTGAGAGACATGGTGAAAATAAGTAAGATGTTGTTGGATAAAGTAGACACATTGGAAAACACAACGGACTCTTTGACCAAGTCTATGAGTGTTGCGAAGTTCTCTTGGTGCAGAGAGGAAAAGGGAATTACTTCCCTAGGTCTATGAGTGAGAGTTCAGATATATCCAAGTTTCAACAAAGAAAACAACAAGTGGGAGAATGTTGGGTTGTTGTATTATTTGCAATGAAAGCCTATTCAAGGTGGATCAAATGACAATCGAAGTCAAAGGAATCGACAACAAGTCAAAGGTCAAGGTGGCTCAAGCATGTAAAGTCGAAGTCGAAGATAGAGGTGGTTTGAGCAGGTAATGTTGAAGTTGAAGATATTGGTAGCAATTCAAATAGGTCAACCGACAAGAGGTCGATAGGTGGGTGTGTGGCAACCATCTGACAACCAAATGAAAGAAGACTGGTAAACTGAATTGGTAGTTCATTGTAAGAAAAACCATAGATTCACAAGATTTGTAGCCAATGATATGCATGGATGTGTAGCCTTATTTTGGGTGATTTTCTTTAGAGTTTTTCCTACTGTAAATCCTATAAATAAATCATGTTGTAATGCTGTAAAAGGATCATTTCTAATCAATAATCATAGAGGTTTCTAGTGAGGCAGATCTAAACCATATTTCCTACAAGGTTGTTCCTATGTAAATAAAGAAAGTATGATGTTGATTGTGTCTTAGTTGTAGAAAAATGTTAGGCATGTAACCTTTTTATTATGAATGAATAAGACAAGAAGAGAAAAGAACGCTCAAGGAATGTTGGCTTTCTTGTTTGGGTTTCCAGGGTAAAATCTATATGTATTGTCTGTTTTATTTATCATTTACTTTCTTGTTTAAATCTTTCTTCCTCTCTTTTGCTAGGTTTAGTGTGGAAATGTTCCTCATTTCTTAACATTTCAGTGATGGGTACTTTCGATTTTACTACACCACTATTAGAAATCAATTCAATTTTTATTGCTCCTGAACAATCTAATCTAAAGGTCAATATCTTTCAAGTTAGATCATTTCAAACTTTTTCATTTGAATATCCATGGTCTTTGCCTCCCCCGTCAATTTAAAGGGACAGATTGTAATGTATCAGAATGGCGATGCCATTTTCTACAACAAATATAGCTTATTGAGCCATTATATGAGCTATTGTAGACGAAGATCCATCTCATTCCTTGACAAATGAAGCAGATCCCATTTTAGAGCATGTATGGGCTCTTAATTATTCGAAATCTCATGATTTCTTGGACATTGTCCTGCCTTCAAACTGAGTGATCATAAAAGAAATGATAGGTTCCAAACGGCATTGGGAAGACTTATATCATAGGTCTGTTGATGGGCGAAACTGACTGCTCGTCAAATGGAAGAGTGAGTTCAGTCCGGGGTTGTCTAATTAACCCAAGCCGTTTGGAATGACCCACCCTGACGGGTTTAATGGCTCCGTTGGCCAATCTAAAGTCCTAAGGGAAGCAAAAAACAACTAGAAGAAATATAATAACTTACTAAATAATAATCACCGAAATATTTATGTACATCTAAATATATATATTTACAATTTATCTAAGTACTATTTATATAATAGTTCTATTATCATATATATAATATATACAAATCATCAGTTTTAATCTAAACTCATAAAAATCAAATGTAAATTGATTCTTTTAACAACAATAATAAAGTAAGAAAAAATACTATTTATTTTTTTATTTGTTTTCTTGTATGTATACATTCATAAAATCAAATATTAAACTACTTAATTAAACAAAGCGATATAAATAGTGGAAATCATTCTATATATAAAAACTTGTATAATAAGCAAGAAAACAAAATAAAATAATGGACTAACCTATTAATGTATCCGACATCTGTACAATAGAGAATATCCAGCCACCTTTGTCTGAGAAGTAAACATGCAACGAATCTTAAGATTGCTCCGAATAAATGCAAAACAATATGTTGGAGATTGAGTTTTGATAACAAAACATATACTGGACACAGTCAGAGTGATCTTATGATTTACAAGTAACTACAATGAGATAAGCCTCGCTATAAGAACTTGTATTTAAACATTCAACAAAAAATTAAAGATAAATCTCATAATTTAAATTGAATCGATGATCACTCTGTATTATATCTTAAACATAAGATGTGTACAACATGTAATAAAATAATTATTGGAAGTTATAATAAATCATAAAGACAAAGGCTAACACCATCTATTATCACATTGAAATAAACATAACCTAAACTAAAACATGATACAGAAAAGCTAAAGTTGTAATATGCATTATGTTTCATTCAAGTCTACATGTAATTGTCAATACTCCGGTCCCAGGCCAAGATGATGAACCGTTTACAAAATGATAGGTTTATAAAGGCCTCAGGAAAGATAATTGTTTATGTTCCTGAGATCAATTTTTTTTCAAAAATAAAGGGGGATGCAACCACCCTAATCCTACTAAATCCTAAGAAAAACTAACAATAGTTCATTTCTGTCCATTCAAAATACATCATAGATGTGACTGGAAGGTCTCAAGAGTGCCTCAAATCATTTTTGACATCATGAATCCCTGAATATCCTGGAGGAGAAATAAAATAGAAAGATTTCAGATACTTTTTCTGACATTAATTTACACAATTCGAATTGATATAACTGGCTACAATATCTTACAATTCTGTAGCTAGTTATAATAGTAAATGAAATCTCATTTTATTTAATAAATAAAACAAACTAATTTAATAATGAAAAATATCTTATCCAACAAACCAAATAATCTAACTTAAGAATGAAATCAAACATGCTATTAATCTAAGAGATCATACCTATAAACATGCAATCAAATCGTATCATGAAACCTTGGAGTTTACAATGGCTATAGAAGCCTCGACGTTTTTAAATATCACATGACCTATGATTTTAATACGTTGTTCTTTCCCCTAGAGGATAGATTCAAGCCTGTGGTTTCATTTGTTAAAACATCGATCTGCTCTTTTAAAACCTTAACCCGTGACTGCAGAACTAGGATATCTGTATAATATCTTTCAATCCACGATAAATAGACCTCACACTGTAACTGTGTGGTGTTTGCATTAGAAAAAACAATATTGTGGACCAGAGTGCCCTCCAAACGAATAGTAGGTTCATTACAAAGCTTGACACTAGGAAACTTTGGATTGTCTTTCAAACAAGGAGGTAAATTATTGACAAAGTTATAGGGTTGGTCAGGGTGTGGCCCGAATGACAAAGGGTCTTCCTCTGCAAGGAATTTGTCAATTTTTGAGTGTGAGCTTTCGTTAACCTTGATCATGCTGATCACGTTGGCATGAGAATTCGTCTTATTATGAAGACTCTGTGAAACTAGCCTACCAGCTCTTTTGTTTTTAAAATTGATATCAATATTACTCTTAAACCTCTTTCCTATAGGTTTCTTCACAATTTTAACACAATCCTTTGGATGTGTAATTTGTTGACTAGCCTGTTGAATGACCTTGGGATCGATCAAGGGTTCACTATTAGGGGAAGAGACACAAGTCTGAGGAGGTAAAAGGGATGTCGTCGAGTAGACAAGGATTTCCTCAACCACGAGCTTATCTACCTCCTCGATATCAGGGTTACCATAACCATTTCGGGTTATAAATGAATCATAACAATCATTCTGTGTATCTAACTGATGTATGAGCAAGATTTTAACTAGGCCATGATGAAAAAGGCTAGAGTCTGACCTCTGTTTCTTATATCTTTTCTCCATTTTATAAAGACTCTTGAGTAGGTAATACGACATATTCAAAGGGAAACCAATAAAACTCATAAGAAGGCGTAAATGGTACAAAAATACAAGCCCGAACCGTCCTCCACATGTAACAAATTGTTTTACCACAGTGAGTAAATCATGCCACCAAGATTTTAGGAATGAAATTGCCATACCTCTATCACATATTGTTATTTTCTGAGATGTAAATAGCAGGGTCCAAGGGACTTCCTCCGCTTTTTCATTTTTAAACCATTTTTTACCGCTTGCTGGTAACCCTGTGGCTTGACTCAAGAACTCCTTGGTAACCTCCAGTTACACATCACCAATTTTCTCTCTACAACCATCAAAGGATAAGGCGAATTCTTGGGCAACCTGTAAATTAAAACCCCAAAACTTCCTAATGAAAACTAGCCAGCCATTTCTTTCCAAATCTTCTCTAGAATCATTATATGAGAGCAGGGTTTGGATACCATTTGGTTCGATTCTTACGACAGGAGCCATACTAGATGGGAGGGTAGTTAAACAAACACAACATACAGGTAGGGTTTGTAAAAACAAAATAGAGCCATAACCCCGAGCCCAACAATGAACGGTGTAAAGACTAATACGATGGGATAGTCGTTTAATTAAAATGCATTGGAAGAGGTTTGTGAAACCTGAGGCCATCCCAAGCAATAATGGAAGTCTGCAAGTCATATGCCACCTTTTCATTCTATATGAGCTAGGACCAAAGCATTGAAATGAAAATGAGTGCATGCATCATGGGTTTGATTACAAAGTTTGGGCAAGTGAAAAATCAAGAGTTTTGTAAAAGAAACATAACCAAGGATCAAACCAAAACTATACAAGAATCAAATGGTGGGGGTCTTTTGTTCATAAAACCATCAATCTCTTAGGCATTCTTAGAATTGAGAGGATAAAAAACAAAGAGGGTAATATCTTCATGGAAAGGAATCAAAACTCCATAATAAATTATAGAAGCAATTTGCCTACAATGAAAATTTAAAATTCTAATTGCAGTCACAAGTTTTCATGCTTTCAGTCATGAAAATGAAGCATGAATAGACACTAGGTAAAATCGACGATTTACAACTGTCACTTCGAAACTTCTCATGAAAAGTAATGAAATTTCATGACCCTGTGTAGGCAGCTATGTAGATTATTTAATTGATATAATAAAAATAACAATTATATTATTCCTGCCAACAAGGTCTTATTTCCTTCTCGAGATGAGTCGTGTAGAGAAAGAAGAATTTATATCGACAGTGGTTGGAGATTTTGATCGTTCGTTGAACACTTTGGAAAATTGTGGAACACATGTTGAAGGTAACATGGAAAATATTTTGGAGACTATTCTGATCAATATCTCCAAGACCCATGACGTCATGGAATTTTGTTTTATTGAGGCATTCTATTCTATAGAACAAATTTGTTCATATACAACCCTTTTTAAGGAGTTTCGCGATGTGTTCACTTGTTATTATGAGGAAATGTTGGGCATAGATCCTCAGATTGCCTACCACAATATTCAAACCTATGAAAATGCTAAACCGATTCGAAAAAAGTTGAGAATAGTGAACCCTAGGAAAGTAGAAGTGATTAAGGATGAAGTGGAAAAATGACTTTAAGTAGGCTTTATCTGTCTAGTCTCATTGATGAAATGGGAATCCAATCCCATTCTGGTAGATAAGAAAAAGGGCATGATTCGAATCTACATGGATTTTAGAGATTTAAATAGATATTTTACTAAAGATAACTTTCTTACATTGTTTATCGATCAAATCCTCGATAAATGTGCAAGAAGTGAAATATTCTCTTTCATGAAATTTTTTTATGGTTATAACTAGATACAAATTCTTCCCGAGGAACAACATAAGATTGTTTTTATTTGTCCTCAGGGAACCTTTGCATACAATACAATTCCCCTTAGCCTAAAAAATGTTGGAGCAAGTTTTCAACCAGCCATGATGTTTGCTTTCCATCACGTCAAACACATAGTGGAGGCTTATCTAGATGATATCACAGATCATTCTTGCAAGAGAGTTCAACATATGTTACACCTCCATCTTGTATTTGAATGGTGTCCTCATTATCAAATTCACTTGAATACTCATAAGTTCATTTTTTACGTCAGTTCAGGGAATCTTTTGGGGTTTATTGTGTCAACCAAGGGGATCATGGTCAACCCTTTGAAGGTAGAGGTAATATTGTAGTTTCCTCCCCCACATAACATGTGTCAACTTCAAATCCTACAAGGAAAGGAAAATTTCCATCAGTGTTGTTTAACAAACTATGATGATGTCACGAAATGATTTATGTGTCTTTTGAATTTGGGAGACTGATTTTTCTACGATGAAACGACACAATGTTCATTTAATGCATTGAATACAGCTCTAATTTGTTCCCCTTTTCTTAGTCCTTCCGACTATAATAAATATTTCTTGTTGTATCTAGCAGTAAAGGAATCTTTGATCGACATGGTGTTAGTTCATGCAGACGATGAGCTCAAAGAGGTTGTCATTGATAACTTGATTCGTCTCTTTCTTGGTCATGAACTAAAGTATTTTCATGTTGAGAATATGGTGTTACTATCCTTTCATGTTGTTCAATGTCTCTGATAATACATTTTATTGTGTAAGACGATTGTCGTCACTGAT